>JAFBJT010111076.1:42628-65590 GCA_016785325.1 Chascanopsetta lugubris
CCACACACACACACACACACACACACACACACAAACATACTTGGCACTACAAGTACAACTTTGCTCTTCCTCTCCCTCAGGTGGGCTCGAACCTGGCCAACGCAGTGGATGACGGCCAGTGGTCACAGGGTCTGATATCAGCGGTAAGTTGCCATGACGACAACCGGGAGTGTGTTCTTCCGCTGAAGCTGACTGGGCACTTTACGCCCTCATGTCCATTTTACTAACATGACTGCGGAGAAAACTTGTTACTGATCAGTAGCTATATTGAAAACAGCCCTTTAAAGGTGCAGTGTGTGCGATTTTGATCATTGTTGTCACTTCTGAAAATATTACAAGACAATAATATACCGACATTTCATGAATTTATAATCAACCGAGTGTTTTGTTTGTTTCTCTTTCCCTTTAAATGAGCCAAATAAATGTATATTTACAGGTGGGGGGGGGGGTCCTCTCCTATAATGTTTAGACCATCGTTTATCAGAGTTTTTAACGACCATTAAAGTCCTCTCCTCCCTCCCTTACGTTTCACACCCCCGCTGTGGGATTAAAGCTGCACGACTCCTTTTTCCCGCACCCTGTCGTAGGCTCGTATGGTCGCGGCCGCCACCAGTAACCTGTGCGAGGCCGCCAACGCCTCGGTGCAGGGCCACGCCAGCGAGGAGAAGCTGATCTGCTCGGCCAAACAGGTGGCGGCCTCCACCGCTCAGCTGCTGGTGGCCTGCAAGGTGAAGGCGGACCAGGACTCCGAGGCCATGCGGAGGCTGCAGGTGCGTCTCGGAACCCAAAGCGCTCGCGGCCGATGCATGTGTGTGGGCGCTAACGCTAACTTCTGCTCCAGGCGGCCGGCAACGCGGTGAAGCGCGCCTCCGACAACCTGGTGCGGGCGGCGCAGAAGGCGGCGTTTGACAAGAGCGAGGACGACAGCGTGGTGGTGAAGACCAAATTCGTGGGAGGAATCGCTCAGGTGAGGAAAACATGGGTCCGGCGCTGCGCTCTGACCTTCCCGCCCAGGCGGCGAAATGCCACGGTGATGAGCTGCTGCCGTGGGTAAAGGGCTCATCAGCGCCACTTCAGAGATGTTTGGTTTCACACACACACACACACACACACACGCGCGCGCGCGCACACACACACACACATCAGACTTTCCAGCCGTCTTCCTGTTACAGCGGATCACTCTGAGCTTCCTTCTCATCCCGGAGGGAAATGTGTCAGTTACTGACGCGTGCGCTTCTCACTCCCGCCACTCCGGGGCGCTGCAGGAAGCTTCAGCCCTGGTGGTGATGGATGGAGGGAGTCGCCGGTGAAAAAGCTTTGTCAGCGTCTGCCTTTGACCAGTTCAGACTCGCTCACTGTGGCACAGAGGGGCGTCCGAGACCTCGCCTATTTAGAGCCGTGACGGCTCAGACGGCTTCGGTCCCGGTGGTGTTGTGTAAAAGTATATGAAGAAGGAAATAGGCGAAATGAGAGAAATTAAAGGTGCAACACGTACCGCTGTCTCAGCTCTATCGACACAAAAATGCAAAATGAAAGGATCATACTGATGCGTTGATGGATCATTGAAGGTTATTAATGGTTGTACGTGGTTGGAATGGCAGGGTGAGGTGGAGGGGTGTTCCGCCGCAACACTCCACTTCACCACTAGGTGTCACTTAGTCCCCCCCCATACCATTCTTTATTGAAAAAAGTGACGCCTATAATCTTTTAAGTGCTCCGGTGTAGATATATTGCTTATTATTCAAAGCGACATAGACTTTAGGATGGACGGAGAAGCTGGGAATTGAACCCACAACCTCATGTAAAGCACTGGGCAACACCCACCCATTACCACATATAAGTACTCGGTACTTAGAACTACTCCTTAGTCCTTAGAACTGCAGTTTACTTTCCATCTCGTGAACTAAGAATGCAAATCGATGTGTTTACATCCGTATTAAAGGCGCAGTACGCAGGATCAGTCTGATTCATATACCATATACATGTGTATATATATATATGTATATATATATATATATATATCTTTTATTTTATTTTATTTTTTTTTTTATTCTCTCTCCTCAGATCATCGCGGCTCAGGAGGAGATGCTGAGGAAGGAGCGCGAGCTGGAGGAGGCCCGGAAGAAGCTGGCCCAGATCCGACAGCAGCAGTACAAGTTCCTGCCCAGTGAGCTGAGGGAGGACGAGGGCTGAGGAGGAGGAGGAGGGGGAGGAGGAGGAGGGCGGGGCTTGGGTTTCCCCTGGTCCACCTGACGCGCCCCCCCCCTCCTTTCCCTACTTCCTTCCTGTCACGGAAAACACTGACACCGCCGACGTACCAATGGCTGCTCTTATAACCGAGGAAAACTATACAGCACTTGAAACAGGCCTGTTGGGTGAGAACAACAAGTGCCTGTGCTTGGTAGAGTGTGTGTGTGTGTGTGTGTGTGTGTGTGTGTGTGTGCGTCATGTGTGTATTTGTCGGTTAATGACGCCCAATAATACCTTGTTGAGGACGTGTATGATCAGTGTATCATTGCTTTGTGAGTGTTGCTGCATCATGAGCATCACTGACTGTTATACAATCATGACTCCGTGATGTTACCAATGCAGAGCTCCTCTATAACCATTGAATGTTCTTTTGACGTCGAAGGTTCATAGAAACGGCGGCGGCGGCAAACTTCCAATCCTGTGGCGCCACGGTTTGTAAAAAAAAAAATTTAAAAAAACACACACCA
This sequence comes from Chascanopsetta lugubris, assembly GCA_016785325.1. Lineage (NCBI taxonomy): Eukaryota > Metazoa > Chordata > Actinopteri > Pleuronectiformes > Bothidae > Chascanopsetta > Chascanopsetta lugubris. Next base: position 45,346 of record JAFBJT010111076.1, read on the forward strand.
GAGGGTTAATGTGAAGGCAGGAGGGAGCCCTCGTTTTCACCACTGCTTTGCATGCACCATATTGTCTATACATATCAATGAGGCTACTAACCAATGGAGTCGAGTAGGCGTGGAAAGGCACTTGTATTTTACTAATGATGAAAATGTGAAATTGCAATTCTTCTTTTTTTTCTTTTTTTTTTTTCAAATCAAGGAGAAATTTTTTTTTTTTCTCTGATTAGGAACAAAAAAAATGAACAGACCAACAATCAATATTTATTCTTGACATAGTTTTATAAGGAGAGATGCGACCATGTACTTCCATTCACACAGGCCAGATTTAGTTTGGATGCCCACTGTACTGCACACACACACACACACACACACACACACCCACACACACACACACACACAGCTATCTCACCCACTTGTCACCCTGACGTCTCAACAAAGACTGATCATTTATAGCAATACGATGATTCTAGCGGGGACAATAATAATAAGAGTCCTTGCTGTCAATGGATGTTCGAAAAGTTCTCAGCCTCTCCCTGACACAGTCAGAGTAGATTGTTGCATTGTTGTTCAGTCCCCTGTTATATCCTGAACGATTGGAAAATATGTTCTGTGGTCATGGATAACACACAGGCAAATTAATTTCTTACAAGCTCCGCCCCCTTTCTGGCTCTGGACTGAACGGTAGAGGGTCTGCAGATGCAATCTGTTCTCGTGATGTCATCTCTGGGCAACATCCAGGCGAAACACCTCCCTGCTGTATCTGCCACAACATTCCTGGCTTATTATGGAATTTATATAAAAATGTGAGATTATTTCATAGATATTAAAAGTTATAGTCATGTGGTTTGAATCAGACCTTTGGGCAACAGAAGACCCTGAACCCATGTATTTACTTTTGAACAGCAGGGGGAGCCCTCACCAACCGTGTTGATGCGGGGGGGTGTCATTCCCTCTCCATACAAATAGTTACACAAACATTCATACCGTGCAACTATTTGCAGCACTTTGCATCTAGGCGGGAATCGAACCCCCGGCCCTCTGGTTCCTCCCCCCCCCCCCCCCCCCCCCCCCCCCCCCCCCCCTTACATAGGCTTAACAGTAAACAGCTTTGCCCAAAAGTACTCGTCATGCCCCTTGTGTGTGTGTGTGTGCGTGTGTGTGGGTCAGGCTGAGAACTTTTCGAAGCCCCCCCCCTTCAGAAAAGTGACCTCCGGCCCCATGAATAACGAGCGTTGATGCACTGAACGAGACCACTCGCGTCGAAGGAAACGGATTTTCCCTCTTTGCTTCCATGTGACAACGAAGGTGTTTTCTCTGTGTGAACGGACAAAATGTCCCGGCACTTCAGCCCCCTGTCGCCCCCTGTCGCCCCCTCTCTCCACGCCAGTGTCTGGTCTGCATCGTGTACTAGTGCCTTATACTCGAGTCTGTCCCGTGAGCAGCTGAGGACCAGGCTTCCTCTCCGGATGGGAACACGATGCCATGCTGACGCCCGTCGGGGTCTTAATAACAAGCCGTCACCTTGTCCCCCCGCCATACAGTTCCAATGCCTTTGGCTCGGTGACCCCCTTATACCTGCCTCCAGTCTTACGCAGTGCTGACATCTATGATCAAAACAAAGGGCATCTGTAGGATCCAGAACTCTAACACTAGACTGCATTCCATGAGCATGTGGCAATTTGTGTTTGATCCTCGTTTCATTGTCAGGTCACGATTAAAAAAAATGTAAAAAATACAATTAAAAAAAAGAGAGAATAAAAAAATAAAAAACAGGTTTTTCAAATGTAAGAATTACCCTGAAATATATTGTCTAACTGATTTGTCCGAGTATTAACGGGAAGTAGAGCAATGTTATTAGGTCTGTTATGAATCGGTGTCGTGCTTTCTTTACCGGACTGCATTAGTTCCATGATTTGATGCTGTATGTATGATATTTATCTGTCACAAAGGTATTTTTTGTATTCACCAAAAAATAAAAAGACTTTCAAACAATCAGACCCTCTAAGGGTTTTTATTTATCATTGATTTTACACTTGGCGTTTGTTTATATGTAAAACAAACTATTTTTCTTATTTATTTGAATGTATAGACACATTTTTTGAATCATTATTATTACTATTATTATTATTATTATTATTGCTTTTTAAATTGTACTGTCAGGATGTTCTTCCATCCTTCCATCTATCCATCCCTCTCATTGCCTATCACAGAGCAGTCCTCTACCTGTCGTGCTACATTCTTGCCAGCAGAGGTCGGTGTTATCCTGTGGAGCTGAGTCAGAGGGGTCAGTGGATGTTTGTAGAAATATGTTCCTGTGGAGGGAGAGTCAGACCAAATAAGGACATAGTGGATGTGAGGCTTTTCTCTTCTTCTTCTTCTTCTTCTTCTTCTTCTTCTTCTTCTTCTTCTTCTTCTTCTTCTTCTCTGGTCACAGAGAAGCACGAGATGCTTCCGTCTCGAAATGAAAAGAATCCTGTGTTTCCTCACCCCGTTAAACTTCACTGAAACATGGGAAACTCCCGGTAATCCCAGTAAGTAATCCGATTACTTTATCTCAGGCAGGTAATGGAGCACAACAGTATCTGCGTGTTAAGCGTGCGCATTCTAAAGCGCAACACAGTGAGTGTGGCTAATGAAGTCCATATTTGGTGGTGTGAGTGTTTTGGTCTCACGCGGGGCCGCGGCCACACGGAGGAAACTGAAGCCATGTGTTGGACTGGGAGTTGCCCGTCCACTCTTCACCCTCTGCAGCCCGATGGAGGATGTTTGTCTGCGGGAATCTGGAGTTTGCTGGGAGATTAATGATGTGAAACAGAGATGCGGTCTGGTCCCGCTCCTTCATCCTATTGTCCTGGACGCGATTTGCAGGCTAATTAGTATAAACCGCTCTCTTATAGCTGTCATTAGGTTTCCCACACGCACCCATTTTAAAGGCTCGATGTTTCCACGGGGCCGGCGGGACGGCTATGGTCAGCGCCGCGGCTCCAGGCAAGAATGAACGTAGGACAAATGCACCCGACCACCCCGCTTTTCACTGCTTCGACGCATCGTCCTGTTTTCTCACAGCTCTGCCTTTGATGTGTGACGGGCTGGCATCAAAGGCACTTCCTGTCACATGGCGGCTCGCAGCACACGGAGGCCACAGGAGCCCGTCACCTCTTCGTGATCCCAATGATCCCAGTGTGTAAGATTTACATTGAGACACCCGGTGGTCAAGTTGTGTATTGCAGCTAAGAGCTTCTAACCCAGAAGAGTCCCAACTTTTTGCACTGAGGCCACAGACAGAAAAATACAGGCAAGGCTACGCCGCCATTAAAGTGAGCGCCAGCGCCACCTGGTGGTGAAACTGAGAAGTGCAACACGGTCACGTTTTCATGTGTTGTGTGTCCATCCTTGTCCTTGAAGCATGTAGGATAATGTAGAATCACCTGTAGCTATCGTTAACACTGAAAAGCTCTTGTTTGGTAGAAACACAGTAGTGCAATATGGCCGCCTGTAGAGGGCCTCGTCATGAGATGACTCACTCATAAAAAGTGAAATACCTGTAGTTTCTGGTCATAAAGTGGAAATAATGTCATTGTTTTGTATTTGGGCAGAAACAACAGTGTCTTAAATACGTGAATGAGTAGAATCCGTGCCTGGAGGTGCTGCTGCCATGGGAAGGAATGAAGTCATGGCAGCCTGTGCTAAGAAAAGCCTCAGGGGGTGAAATCAAGAGTTGTCAGTGTAAAGTCGTGGAGCCGCTTATAGCATGTTAATAATACTCTTTCAATCTCAGTGATTATCACTTCCTCAATTTCTCAGAGGAGGGATGAGACACGGTTTGTTATCCAAACATTAAGATTAAACAAAACATTTCTCTACATTTCAATCTCTCGTTTGTATTTTTCTCATTTTGATCTCTTCAAGAATACATTTGACGTAGCTGAATAAAGTGTATGGAGACACATTTGCCTCTCTCAGTGTGGAGAGAGGGGCCGAGCTGCTGCTCTGAGCCGGTTTTCTCCAGTTTGAGAGAAAAAGGATGAAAGAGGAAGTGAGGTTTGGAAAAAATGTAGGCCAGGAAAGGCTTTTGGGGTTTTTTCGGGCAGGGCCATGCAGGCGTCTTAAATGTTTTTTGTTCACGGACGACGTTTAAATCTCACTAAGTCTTTCTCAGGACCTTGACATGTTATGTGGTTTTAAACCCGGGGAGGTTCCCTGTTGTTGTACTTTATGGCTGTTTTTCCAGCACACCTGCTCTCCAAGTTTTGTATTTAAAATCGAATTAAGGCGGTAATAAAATATTCTGCACAACTCAATGTTAAGGTCGGGCTCTGGCTCTGGTTTAGCTGCCGTGTCGGACACTTCCCGGTGGCTCGGGCTGATAAAATACAGTAGTATAAACAAACTGGTGAAATTACTCATGTTTGGCTGTGGTTAGTTTAACCAGGATGCTTCACACAGGCCTGTGTGGTGGAGAGAGAGAGAAGTAAGAATGTGCTGAAAAAACAACTGGGAAAGTCACGAAGAACCTCAGAGGGAACTCATGCAACTTTCTTAGTACACTGTACAAATGTGGCCAGTACTTTTATTTTATTTTAATTTAATTTTGTTTGATTTGATTTGATTTTGTTCCATTTAATTATTTTACACTCTATTTTTTCCCATTCTATCTTATTTTGTTTTCTTTTATTTACACAAATACACCTATCAACAACCAGGAACTATGGCAACATGAAAGAAAGCAGTCACTTAATCTAACGTTGTTTCTTCTTGTAAATGTAATCATATGTTTCAAATGCATTTTTATTAACTCTCATAAAGCCTCTGCTAATTTTTCCCAGCATCAACTATAAACATTGATGCATTTACTTTTGAAATTGTTTTCCCTTTGGGAGGAAATCCATACTTTTATTTTGAAGTCAGATGCCGGTAAGCAGAAATGATGTCTGTGTTTACGGAAGTGTTTCACAAGTGATGGAGGAATCGTTATTTTTGATCGTTTGGCTCCTGGATGATAAAGGTTGAAGGTCAGTATAGTTACTTTTATTTATTATAAATCACACTTGATAACTTTAGGACGTTGTTTTGTAGATGAAATAAGGCTAATGTCGCAGGTAAGCTAGCAGGGCCAGAGTAGGAGCCTAAATGCTAGCGCAGCTCAATGAGCAATTAGCATACATTTGCAGTTAACGAATGCTAACCTGTTATATGGTTGTTTGTTTCTCACAAAATGTTGAGTTTATCATGTTCATACCGTTCTAAATGATACACTTCTAAATGTTTATGTTGATACTGAAGTGGTCTCAAATGTGACACATGTATCTTGCACTTGCTAACATGCTACTGGTTTGGTCTGTTTACATTATGCTAGATTAAAAGTAACAGTGCTTATATTCATTTTATTCATTTCAATTTTAAAGGCACGGTGACTGAAAGATGATGAGGTTTGATATGGAAACCGTATATTTTGAATTATTTCAATAGTGACCATTTACGGATATACATATCTGGGATTGTATGTAAAGATCACGTCATTCCATAATAATTTTAAATGTTATCATATTTGTATGTGTGATTATTCCTAATGGTTAACATCACTTCCTGGTCGCTGTTGTTCAGTGTGTGGAGAGAAACAACACAGATGTAGCACGTGGCTAGTGTTGCTATATATACAGTAGAAGTGTATAGCATGTTGATGCATGCCGAGTAATGGATAGAACATAGAGTGGAAAGTAATATGTGCTATTGTTTTCATGATGTATCTCATGGCGTGTTCATAGTGTTCATGGCATGTTGTGCGTTGTGAGTCATTATAGCTGCATGTGTTCCTGCGTCAGGTACATTATGTTACACGTATCGGCTTCATGTAAACACATTAGCACCGTCTTGTCACGGAGGCTGATGCACAGAGACAGTATGGTTTTGACCAAACGCAGTGAGGTCATCGTGTTTACATGATGCCTGTGCTCTCATCACTCCTCCGCCTGCTCCGAGACCCTGTGCTCCTCTTAACATAAACCTGGGAGACACGGCTGATGGATCTAAGAGGAGGCTTTTCACGTGGCTCAGGAGCACTTGCCTATTTTAGGTCATCGGCCGGGTTCTCCCAACATGTCGGCTCCATAACCAGGAGCCTCTGGTTTAATGAGAGTAGTAAACAAGAGTGTGCAGACGATGACATGGTGGGTCCTGTGTTTTCGTAACTTGGAAGTGATCACAGCTCCGCTGAAAAACTCAAAAGTTACATTACCATTACTTTGACTAATGTAATATTGTGAATTTCAGCACGAGATAATCATGTCATTTTTCAACTGCAGATGGCAGTGTTGCCCAAAAATGAGTACTCCCCAAACCAAAAACCTCACAGTGAATTTTTTTTGAATTTCCAAATTCTTGAGTTTGGAACTTTTATTTTGACACTGTTCCAGGAAGTGATGTAAATATCTTGATTTGCAGATGTACACTGAAACTGTGGTAAGATGCGAGTGAAGCATAGCCATCGATGGAAGAGGGGCACTGTCGTAGCTCTTGACTCACTCCAGTGGTCAAAACGTGGTATAACATCACAGTCAATCCAGTACTCTGTCATTTCTAAACACTTCAAAGGTATTTTTAGGTCGTAAACTTCCTTCAAATGTCAAATACTAACGGCCTCTTTGAGAGTCAAATTCCAGAGAGCATCTCGTGTTCCGGCTCTGACCTAATCATCCACAATTCACCCACAATTCCATGTGATAACGGATGGGTGGTGCCTCCCTACTCCGTCACCTCCAGCGTCCATCCCCTCGCCATTGGTCGTCTATCTGTCCCGTGGCGGCACAGCAGCCCCCCTGCAGCCGTATCATGTAAGGAAGACGCAGTATTTCTTCAGTCAGCAACGACAGCGAGGCTATATTGGGACTTTGCTGAGACTCAAAACTCCGGTGCTAATTTTGGAAAGCTCCAACTGTAACATCAGGCACATCGATTAAATGATGTTGTGCGTGCGACTCCTTCCCCGGGCGCCCTCCCCTCCAGAAGGAGCCCGCTCCCCTGTGAGTTACAGCGATTCCACTCGTCAAAGTCTAAAAGTGAGAGTGAAGGACAGTGGGGAGCGAACGGTCCGTCTCAGACCGAGCTGCCGACTGGAACTGATCTGCAGCGTCTCCGGGGATTTAAGCTGTGGAGAGTGAAATCTAACACTCATCCATCCGAGCCTTTCTGTCTTAATAAGGAAACTATGCTCCGCCGTCGTCAGATGACAGGCCACATTTCTGCAGAGAGAGAAAATAAAAAAAAGTCCTTTTCCTCCATGAAACCCCGCCGGCCCGTACGCGCACCCCTCGCGATTAAAGCTGAATAAACACCCGCTCCGTGCTCAGCAGATTTTTCTCCACTCTGTTTCCAATTTTCGAGAGGTAGCTAGTTTGGTGTGGGAACAGTCAAAATGATTAATCCATACTTCTGTGTCTTACATGGACCATTTGCCGCGACCTCCTGTCTCCTACTGTTTTCACTCACACACAGCGTGAGCCGACCGGGTCCGATGGATCCAGAGAGGCTCGTCTGACGCTGGAAAGGAACTAAAGCAGAACTGACAAAGATTTTACTTGTGTAAAAAGTTTGACGTTCGTCTGCTAAGTTTGAGAATTTGCATTTAATGTTGCAATGTGTAGGATCCAGTGACATCTAGTGGTGAGGTTGCAGGTCGCCCTCCCTTCAAAGCATGGAGGGGACCCTATGGTAGTAACTACTAAAACAGGTGTTTGGTTTGTTCGTCCGGAGCTGCTGTAAAATCATGGTGGTGCAAGATGGCGGCCTCCAGAGGACCAGCTCTTAAAGTAAACGTAGAGGAACATGATGATACACTTCAGAAACACTCTATTTACCTGTTACCCAAATCGGACACAATGGACCTTTATTCCTCTTTATAAATTTCAATACCAGGGACGTGCAGAATGCAACCTGCCAATTCTAAAGTTAAAGAGGTAAAGTTGTTCCTTTAAGTTGAGAAAAGTTCAAAAAAGAGCACAAATCAATTTTGTGTGGCTCTTGGTGTTGAAACCAATGGGCTGCACCATCATTTAAACCTGCGGCTCCAACCACTTTAACAACAAACTATAGCAGGGAAATGCTGAGAGGACATTTTTTGGGGGGGGATTTTTTGCTATTTCATTATTTCACAGTTTACATAGACTTTGCTTATGTACCTGCTCTTCACTGCGGGACCTGTAGTGTGATGGCGTCGTTGTGCTTAAAGTCTCATCATGATCAAAAGATCATCAGATCTGAGCGCTTCTTCCTCCACATGCTTTTGATGACGTTGTCTTTACGCAGGCCAATTACGCTCCACTGATCATCCTGTATATTGTTATCTCCGACATCCAAGGCCTCGGAGCAGGAACCAGACCTCACTGGATGTGGCTGTCTATTCATTCCTCATGTCTGCGCCCTCAGACAGCTGTTTTACGACCGACTCGGTACGACTGGTTTATTTCGCTGTCTTCTCCGGGCGGCGAGTCGCAGCCCTGACCGTTGCGCGGTCGGTCACGGCTCGTGATCAAATGCGGGGGCTGCAGGCGGGCGGGCGGGCGGGCAGGCGGACGGGCAGGGGGGACGGCAGGCAGGGTGGACGGCAGGGTGGGTGGACGGCAGGCAGGGTGGACGGCAGGCAGGGCCCTGGTATGGGAATGCAGGTGCCGCAGAGCCTGTGGGTTCCTGTGGCATTCCTCAGTGTGGAGACAACCACGGTGACCCAGTCATGGCGAGCGTTTAAACAGCCACACATGGAATTTCTCATCACCGTAGATTCTCACACGCGCTCCATATTATAGCTGTTTTCCTCAGCCAGGCCACGGTCATTTTGAGGTTTGGAACCGGCACTTATGAACGTGACAGAAAAGCTTCACTCTCCTCTTCTCTGATTTAGAAGAGAGGATCTATTTCCATGCGCTATATAACCAGTCATTGGAAGGACCTCCCTTCTCTTTGCCTTTGGTGTATTTTCTGGCCGAGAGAAAGAAAAGTTTATAATGGAGCGCTGACCTATCTCTGTAGGCCTACCCAGAAGTTTTCTTTGCAGCGGTTCCCTCGGCAACAAGTCGGCGGAATTCGGACGATTGCCAAAAATAAATTCTGTAGTAAAAACAAGTCTCGGACAAGGAGACATTTTGTTCAACAAAGTAGCTCGCTCAGTCTGACACTCGTTTTGTTATTTTTAAAGTGTCAAAGCTGTTGTTAGTTGGACAACGCTAATGCTAGGCTATCGATGAAGCACATTAGCTTGGCCCCTTGACAGGCGCTAGTCTTTAAGTCTTGTGGACTTCGAGACGAGGGAACTAGGAGTGTTAGCATGCTAACTCACTTTCGCGCTTCCACAAAGAAATGACCGTAGAAGTAAACTAAGATACGACCATAGAAGAGCAGCATCCTCCTCCGTCTGCCATTGTTGGACGGCTCGGTGCCAGAGGCCTCTGACACAGGGAGAGCGGTGGCTGGGATGGAGACGCATACCAAGAAGTTTTATAGCCCCATGGAATGGAAAGAAATATCGAGTACGTCTTTGGACCTCACCAAAAGCCCCCACAGCTACTCTCTCTCTCTCTCTCTCTCTCTCTCTCTCTCTCTCTCTCTCTCTCCTCTTCTACACTAACAAGAGCGAGTGAGAGAGAGAGAGAGAGAGAGTGAGAGAGAGAGGGACAGAGCCCATATATGGACACGTATATGAAAGATTCTCCCTCTGTGTGCAAACACGGAAACTCGTCGCCCTGTGACACGAGGGGCAAAAGATTGAAGGCAAATATTTGACGAGGGCCGTCAACAAGATGCTGCGCAGCCGAGATACAGAGGAGCCACGAGAGTGAAAAACAATCATTAAGGCTAGCGAGTAAAAAGTCAAGCTCTCTCTGGTTATGAGCAGGACGCAGCTGTATGATGAGGAGGGGAGGTCTTATCAGGAAATTGGAGTTGAAGTTGAGGTCAACCGTAAACAATCACCCACAACCCGCGTCTCCTCTTGAATTCTCTTTGCGATCAACACAATGGAAGTGACACCACATTTCGAGGCTTTTCCAGGATTAGGGATTTTATAATCGTAGCTTTGAGAATGAATCGTGATAGTTCTCCTGAATACTCTCTCTTCTCGCAGCCCCCCGACCCCCCCCACACTCCGCTTCTCTCTCTCTCAGTGGGAGCTGACTGAGCAGCATCAGATATGGTTGACATTCTTTAGCCTTTCTGCGTGTCCCCCGGCTGCGGGAGGCGGAACACAAACAAACAGACTGGGAGGAGTTCCCGTCCCCAGCCGCAACTATTCCTCCATTATGACTCTGGCCCACATTTGTGTTTGCAGCCCTGGACGCTTTCATGTTTTGGTATTTTTACTCGGCGTGCTGGGCTTGTTTTCTCTCAGTAAGTCCACGGCTGTGTGCACACTGTCACTCGCCATCCTTCGTCCTCTTAATCAGTGATTCTAAATTGGTGGGTCGTGACCCAAAAGTGGGTCGCGAACCCGGTTTCAGTGGATCGTAGTCCTTTGATTGGGAAAAAAAATCATGGGCTTTTATTTTGAAGAGAGTTTTTTATGCATTGGAGTGTCGTGTATTTCCACTCCTTAACAGTAGGTGGCGATGATGCCTCGTAATGCTAATAGAAACCCACTTTTTCACAGACAGCACAGACGACATGAAATATGGATTTTCTTATATTGAGGTCACGTTGTATTAACTTGTGACACTTTTCAAATTAAAATGCAGCTAATTGAGTGTAAAAAGGGAATAATTTGCTCTCTAGCGTTGCCACCTGCTGGTCCATGTTGTTAATCTTTTTTTTCTTTGTTGTTATACTGAGATATTCTGTACTGTCTCCGGTTCAAACTGCACCATCGTTCCATTAAATACATTTAAGAATGTTGAAAAATGTTCTTGCTTTGGGTCACGACCCGTCATTAAGGGGGGATGGTGGGTCCCGAACCCAGACCCGGTTGAGAACCTCTGGTCTAAATTACAACATTGTGTGATTTGCGTACCACCTTCAAAATACTCCTACACTCAGCAGAACTTGACTGCTAGGTCTTTCAATAAAACTATGCAAGACCAGGGTCTGCCTCCTACTCCCAGCCTGCAAGGAGATGTATTACCGCCATTTACAGTCTGAGAGATGACAGATCCCTTCATTTAACAGCAGCCACTTGTACTGTTGGAATAACTTGGCACAGGAGGAATGCCACGCATCTTCACCGATGCACCTGGAGCTGAAATATTTGACCTTCAATGCACCCCAGGAATTTGACTCCTCCTCATGTGATTAAACCGGGGGATGGCCGGCTGGATTCTTCAGTGCTTTATATACGACGGTCTCGTCTTCCACCAACCAAACAGAGAGTTTCAGCGCAATAACAAGCGTTTGAACCGCTTCCTGCGTGATTTACGCCCTTGGCGACAGATTTAGCACCGCAGTCAGCTGCGCGAGTCAAAGTGTCACAACCTTTGTGCAACAAGTAAAATACTGTTGGTGGTGTCTCTGTGCTCGGGCGAGGCTTGACATCCACCTGTGCTCACTAATATGCCAGTTTGCGCCCCTTAACCAGCGGGTGTATATATATTAGTGGAACATAACTGCAAATAAGTCCGCCGGCCGTAGGTCATCGAGCGGGTTTGGGTTTCAGCTCAGAACGCACCCTGCCGCTCCTCCCCTCCCCGTCTCCATGTCTTGCTATGCTAAATGATCATGCCCCTTCATGGAGCTATCTAATCCCACGGGTACCGTCCCAGAGGAGCTGGCTCTCTATATATATATATCTGCACGATGTCTGCAGAAATCTTCAGATGGTATTTGACCAAGGAGCCTGCCAGAGCCGTGCTTCTCACAGTGCCACTCGGTGGCGTCGGCGGCAGCAGCGGTGCAGAAAGCAAACTTCACTCCCTTCCTGTGCCGTGTCCATTGAAAACAGAAGCACATAATTGGAAAATAACCTCAAATTCCTCAGTGCCCATTTTATCCAAGCACCTAATTTCTGAATTGTTTTGCTTTACCGGAAGAACTCGCCTTTTCCTGAATGGCGACTTAGCCCCCGTCACTTTAGTATCTCTAATGTGGTGGGATTTTTGAGAACCTTAAATGTCTTCTCCCCGGGGAGCTCTTACGCAAACATGACTTCAGGCGCAGCCCCGCGAAGGCTCCGTCCCCCGAGCGGAGACTGAGTCGAACCGGACATTCCAAGAGCATAGTAGCTTGTCACTGCCGGCCTGACAGATTAACTGATACACGTATCGAAGCTCTGCGAGGGGGGAAGCTACTGTGTGATGTTCAAATTAGCAAGGATGCTAAAACACAGGGTTGACTTTCTTGATTGTCCATGCGAATTCTGCTGTGGTTTCTGCCAGAGGGGGCGGAGCCACTACCAACTTTCCAGAGTATAAGACTACTTATCGCCATTTAGGAACTGATATGTGCGAGTGGTTACAGTTTGATCCACCTTTATTGAATTGAAGGACTGTTTACATATTGCGCCCCCTAGTCTTGAATACTACTTTGGGTGCTTTACAGCAGTAATTCTGAACTGGTGGGTTCCAACCCAAAAGTAGCCTTTGACCCAAAAGTAGCCTTTGAGTTTCCTGTAGTCACTCTCCTTGTCAGAAGGTGGCGATGATACCATGTAATGCTACTGACATTTGTTTTCATATGCTAATTGACCATTATCTTACCATCAATTTGCAAAATGTTTCCATTAAAAACATTTGAGAAGTTGAAAATGTTACTTTATTGGGTCGCGGTTCGTCACTAAGGCGGTGATTGTGGGTGTTGAACCCAGAACATGATTGGCGGTGTCCCTATCAGCCCTGCAGAGGTGATTTGGAGTTCGGTGTGTTGCCCAAGGACACTTAGGTGACCTGGGGATTGAACCAGTGACAGTGTCGTTAGCGGATGCCCTTAAGGTGCCCTCACAAGAAATGTGAGGTGAATTTCTCTTTGAGAAACTTGAGATGTTTGACCTCTTTTCACTTTCACCATCTTTCCATCCTGGTGCTGAATTGAAATGATTGCGGCCTCGTGTTTAAAGTAGTTCTGTATATTTCGACTTACTGTATACAGGCTTGTTTACGTCCCGGTATGACCTTAATGTAGGTACGGCATTATACATCATGACTGTGTTTTACCGCCGCACCTGTTTCTCACCGCTGTCCCGCGGGAGATATACGACTTCAATCAGGTCACAGGGACACAGGGGAAGGGGGCGGGGTGATCAGGAATCAAGCCTATCAGATCTGGACCACATGTTGACTGATGGCAAATCTGTTCAATATGTTGAGAGGACTCATGTCCTCGGTCAGTGAAGTCAGACTGCATCCTCACAGCTGCCTGCCGCCCCGGGAGGGTGAACACTGAGAAGACTCTTGGCTGCTGAATGCATTCACTGTTTTCAACACACACACCTCCTCCGTTAGGTGATGAATTCTTAACTAATGCGACTGATGGCAATGATCCGGGGAGGAGATGAGTGTAACATCGGAGTACTTCCCCTTCCGAATGTAAATAAGCCTTTAGATTCCTCGAGAATCGGAATTTCTTCGAAATTTGCATAAAATATTGACAGACTTTTTTCTTATCCTCATAATTATAGTCATAATATTTGTTTGTTTACTACATTAAATTGGCATGTTTTTGTAAATTTCCAATCCTGCGACACAAATATTTGCCTTGATGAAACAAATGAATTGATTTAGCCATGGCTTTTATTTTGAAATAAATACAGTAAGTGATGTATGGTGATTCATACTTTACAGAAATATATTAAAACTGTGATAAGCGCGTGAACTCGTGTGGACAATCGGCCGACTGAGGGATGTAGCGGCTCAGGACAAACTCTAGTGGTGAAAAAGTGGTATTAGACAGTGGTAGTAAAAGTAGAACTATAATTTAACACATATCCAGAGCTTAAATGGTTCAATGTGTACGATTTATTGGCATCTAGAGGTGAAATAGTATGTTGAATACCCCCTCGCCCCATTCCGCCATTCCACGCATTCAGTAGAACCTATGGTAGCACGCAGCTATTGTTACAAGTCAAATGATGTTTGGCTCGTCCATTGTGGGCTACGACCAAAACATGAGGGTGCAACATGGCGGCCTCGGTCGAGAACCAACGTAAACATAAAGGTCCCTTTCTTGGGTAATATATACGTTTTACACATTGTTTTTCTAAAGTCCATTCTTTCATTGAAAATCGTACGCACTGGACCTTTAATATGTGAGAGTCTTTCATTTCCCTGTGTAAACGCATGTAGATGCAAACAGTGCTTTGGCAAACACAGCGCTGCATGGAGCTCCTATACGCTCTATTTATAATGAGCCAGCCATGTTCAAGGAAAACATCATAATGGGGCTTATTTTCATTCCCAGAATGCCTCAGCCAATCTGCTGAACCATCACACCCCCCCCCACCACCCTCACCTCCCGACTACAGTGAGTGAAAGATGGTGGAAGATAATCGAGATCAAATTTCAGCAGGAGAATAAACCCAGTGTTGTATGAATGGAATATGAATATAAACATGAAGGCATTTGAGATACGGTATCCGCGCGATGTTAGCTTGAAAAACAATACGAGATAAACGACATATGATGAATGTTTATGTTGACATGAATGACCTGCGATGGGAAAACAGATCTTTGTACGTCTTTAAACTCATGCTCAATTTTAATCATTTCTACTCAAATTCCTGTCGAGAAAAACAACTTTAATAGCTTTGCATCGGACTAATTGTGATCTAGTAGAGGAGAAGAGCAGATGGGGCGGGGGAGGAGGGAGGGGGGAGGGGGGGTGATCTATCAGCTGCCAATCACAATTACACAGATGCCTATGCATTTGAACGCAGCCTTGTCGGAGATTATCAAGAATACTTTTCTAATACGGCGTCCGAGACGAGGCCGGTGCCAGAATATCCACTGAAAGTGTCAAGATAGAATTTCCGATGCCGCCATTTTCAGAATGTCTTCATAGTGAGAACTCTGTCCGTTTGCCAGGCGCAGCAGCAATAATGTATAAAACAGGGCGGCTTCATGAAGGGGGTGGGGGTGGGGGTCGGGATAAGGAGAGATAAGGAGGTGGGGGGGGACAAGGATTATTTCGGGGGACATATCTAATGGCATCAGACCTTGGACTTGGCACAGACCCTTGGATCCATATTACAGACCAAGGCAGGTGCAAGAAAGAGAAGGCGCCCCCTAAAAATATCCCCCAGGATCTTTGTGAGAAGGAGAAGACACATCGGTGTGTCCTCACTTACCACAGCTCAGTGTGTTTTAGCTTTTCATTGGGTCAGTGAGAGAGAGGTGACTCTGAAATAAGGTTTCCAAGGGACCAGATGATCAATTTCTGTACCATATCATCTGAGTTCAAACAGATTTGATTGATTCCAATCGTTGGAGCGTGTAGTTTAAAAAACAGTTAACATGTCTCTAATTGCTGAGGCTCAACTGTTGCTATAAACCTCATCCCCCTCTGGCCCGGAGCTGGATGCCATGGTGGCACATGGGCAGTTCACAGGGACGGACACATGATACATTATCAGGTAAACACTTCCCTGTCCTGAGCCCCTCAGACCGTGAACAATGCCTACAGGGACTTGGGAGGATTATCCAAAGCATCTTTTATCACACGGCCCACTCGCTTGGAGTGTGGGTATAACCCCGCACTCGCTCTCAGCCACCCACACACAGCGGAGGGTTGGCAGAGGCCTGTGACCCCACTCCCACTCTGGCACAGAGGGGGCAGAAACAGAGTAAAAGTGGAATCAGGAAAGGTGCGAAGAGATCTAGTTTCAGTTTAATTAAATCGGATTTGTACTAATAAATGTATCATGATTCAAGGTATAAAATACTGAATTAGAACAACATTATTTATAATGAAATAAACACATGGTATCTTCACTATTCACACTGTCACCTAAAGTTAACTCTGTATGGAGCAAATGTTTCCCATTTATTTTTTGTAAATTTTTTGAACATTGTAAATATATTTTTAAAATATCTTAAAGATGTACTTTAAAAATATTTGTGAAAGATCATTTAAAATATATTTTTGAAATTTATATTTTTGAAAATACTTTGAATAAAATCAAATATTTTACATATTTTTTGTGAATATCTCTTTGTGTGTCTCTTGAGACAAATAACTTTTCCAAATGTATGAATCTAAAACCCCTGTAAGAATTAATTGCATCTCGTGTGAGAGAAGGAGAGTCAGCTGGAAGGAGACAGAACCTATGACCAGTGTTTACAGTGACTCAGAGGAATGTGGAAATGTGGAGTTCAGGGATAAAAAGGTGTGATTATGGTACAAAACATGACAAATTACATTAAAGCGCCACTTGACGTGGCACAAAGGCACTAACGTAGCAGACAGCGCTGCTTTGAGGTGAGTTATTACACTCATTAAATTCACTGTAGGCTCTTTCATTGAAGAGCCTTATAGAGATTCCAGTCGGAAACTGTCCTCATCTGCTTCTTCTCTGTTTTTAAATGGGTTCTGTTCCCATTCCCTTTAGGACGCCTTATCCCCGGGAGCTGCGCCTCCTGTCCATCACATCCCATATAAAGGCGTATGAAAAGTCAAATGTTTGAGAGCAACGAATCCCGGAGCAGAGGAGCGAAAAAAACCCGGCGGGCGCACGCACACGCCTCCTCCAAAACGGTATTGGATGTCCAAAGGAATCCAGTCAGGCCCCCTTGAAAGTACATATGTGACAGGGCACAGTCAGGCAGAGTCTGCACTCCAGCTTCGTGTTCAGTAAGGCACAGGCGTCCCAAGCGAGCCCCCTTCTCTCTCCCACTTCTCTCCCGGGTTTTCATTTGGAACGTTTGGTTGGAACCACCCGCAGAATAAGCAGCCATGGACGCCATCAAGAAGAAGATGCAGATGCTCAAGCTCGACAAGGAGAATGCCATGGACAGGGCTGAGCAGGCTGAGTCAGACAAGAAAGCCGCAGAGGACAGAAGCAAACAGGTCGGCTCATGATTTCCTTTTTTTTCCCCTTTTTTTTTTTTCTTCTTTTTTTAATTCCTCCTTTTGTTGGGAAAAAAAAATCTCAGAGAGAGAGAGAGAGAAAAAGCAGGATGAAAAGTGGACTGCGTCCCTGAGCGTGGATTAATTTACTCTCGTGGATTCAATTAGAAATGAATCATCCGTGTCGATATTGTTCTGGTGATGTGAATAACTGAACTGCTAAAAGTAAAAAAAAAAAAAAATCCTAAGTGCATGTGTGCTTTGATACTCATGTTCTCTCTGATGTGCGTGTGTGTAGTTAGAGGACGATATGAGAGAGTTGGAAAAGAAATTGCGTGTAACTGAGGACGAGAGAGATAAAGTGATAGAGGAGTTCCAGACGGCGGAGGAGAAGCTGCTGACGGCCGAGGAGGTCGCCACCAAGGTACCTGAGCCTGAGCATGAGCTAACGCTCTCTCTCTCCTGTCTCTGTCTTCCCCTCTGTCCTGTCCTGTCCTCTGCTGTCCCACCACCACCACCACCACCACGCTGCTCCGACTTCTCCACGCTGATCCCTCACCCCCCCCCACCCCACCCTCCGCCCTCCACCCTCCACCTCACACTGAACCTGCACTGAAACCCCACCGTCGCCGCAGCTTGAGGACGACCTGGTAGCTCTGCAGAAGAAGCTGAAGGGAACTGAGGATGAGTTGGACAAGTACTCTGAGGCTCTTAAAGACGCCCAGGAGAAACTTGAGCTCGCTGAGAAGAAGGCCGCCGACGTAAGTAAAGGGGGTCCCCACTGTCCCGCACCCCTCACCCGCCCAGCACGCACACCTTCACCTTCCGTCTGCCACCACTGTGTCTGTGCGACAGTGTGAAACCACGGTTCAACAGCAGGGGGGGCGATAAATTCACATTCTGGATCATTCATTCCACTCGTTCCCAGCTCCTGTTGAACTGTCGTTTTATTTGATTAATTTAATTCATGACGACAATCACGTACATGTCAGCCCCCAAAAAACACATTCTTTAAAATCCAACTTCAAAG
Source organism: Chascanopsetta lugubris (assembly GCA_016785325.1). Taxonomy (NCBI): domain Eukaryota; kingdom Metazoa; phylum Chordata; class Actinopteri; order Pleuronectiformes; family Bothidae; genus Chascanopsetta; species Chascanopsetta lugubris. Next base: position 63,338 of record JAFBJT010111076.1, read on the forward strand.
GCCCCTTAAGTAAACATTACCATCCTTTTATTGCTGTATATATATATATATATATATATATATATATATAGAGAGAGAGAGAGAGAGAGAGAGAGAGAGAGAGAGAGAGAGACATCCTCCGTCTTATACTTGAGGCCCCAGAGTTTTTTATAGTCAATACTTGAGTAGTCTAATGTGCAGTCTTCACTGGAGCGATGAGAGCGGAGCGAGCGCCTGGATAAATATAGCCCACTGCTTTATATGGTCAAGATAGAGCTCACATCTGCGGGCTGCGCTCTTTCGCTTCGCCAAGGGGAAAAACACCCGCCGGGAAACTTTAAAGGTGCAGTGTGTAAGGTTTCTGTCTGACTTCCAAAGATATTACAAAACAATGACACACTGACATTTTCAGGAATTTATAATCCCGTGAATGTAATTTTTTTTTTCCATTCTCCTAAAATGAGCCCATTCATGTATATTTAAATGAGATGGGGGGGGGGGGGTTCCTCTCCATGGGGGCCGCCATGTTTTTACAGTAGGAAGAATAGAAGTACTAAACATCTATTGAATTTGAATGGTTAGCGGTTCTCCTGCATGTTCAAAAGGGCGAGGGTGAGGTGATGGACACAAGATGCAGCTTCCCCTCTAGAGGTCACCAAATCGTACACACTGCACCTTTAAAAACACAGGATAATCATTTCCAGAATATTATTATTTTTCTTTCCCTGCTGTTAACTTTCTGGCTGCGTACATGACAGGAGAAGTATGCGAGGAATCCGGTTGGAGACATCCCAAAGGTCGCGACCCGTCGGAGGCAAAATCACACTTTGGGCCTTCCTCTGCATTTTCTCGTGACAGACTGAGTCGGGCTAACGACCAGACCCAGGGGGGCCGGGAGGAGGGAGGGAGGGAGGGGAGGGGGGGGGGGGGCAAGTTCAAGTGCGGCAGGGCCGGGAGGAGGGAGGGAGGGAGGGGAGGGGGGGGGGGGTCAAGTTCAAGTGCGGCAGACAGATATGTTTGCTCTCAGGGGTCAGTCGGGGGGAAATCAGTCGGAGGACTTAACTCTGCCTTCCGAGGAATGGCCGTGGTTGTAATCCTTTAATCGGATTCCTCAGCTGCTGGAGGAGGAGGAGGCTCCACTTCGTCGTCCTCTGACTTTTGGCCCGATGGCTTGATGTGGCCTTTTATTCCCCACAACACTTTCTTATTTTCCCTTTAGGTTCAAGCCACTTTAAATACCCCTGAACTCTTTTGATAGCCTTGTTTTTTTGCTCTCTCTCTCTCTCTCCTCTCTCTCTCTCTCTCTCTCTCTCTCTCTCTCTCTCTCTCTCTCTCTCCCCTGCTCAGCCTGTAATTACTGAATTCAGTGAGATTTATCAAGTGCACTGAGACTACGCCACCGGTAGAGGGCGCAGCTGCTCCATCACCCAGCACAGCGCCACACAGTCAGGGGCGTGATCTTCCCCCGTTTCAAAAACAAAAGATTATGCAACTTTTTTTTTTAATTTTTTTTTTTTTAATGTATTTATCATTTCTATCACTTAAGCTGCAGGTGCATCTTAGTTGCATAATATATGCAAAAATGCCGACTTTCCACATAGGTACTCGCGCCACTTCCTGGATGAACAGCAGCCTCCAGGAAGCGTCTTTACGCACCGTCTTTACGCAGCGCACAGTCCCGGACGTCACCTCGCTGCTCGCCAGTTTCTCGGAAATTGCGGCGTGCGCGGCAGGCTCCAGTCGGGTGTTCAGACATCTATTTGTATTATTTGGGATACCCGTGTGTGTCCGCGTGGTAAACGATGGCCGGGATCGCGTCGCTGGAGGCGGTGAAGCGGAGGATCAAGTCGCTGCAGGGGCAGGCGGACGGTGCGGAGGAGAGAGTGGAGAGATTACAGAAGGAGTTGCAGGCGGAGAAGAAGCTCCGAGAACAAGTAAGATGCTAATGGTGATCATGTCGGTGAGCGGACGGACGGACGGATGTGCGCGCACGTGCCGCCGCCGCCGCGCGTAATTGTGCCACTCGCCCCCCACTTGGAGAGCGAGGCGGCGGGACTCGGTCTGCGGCAGGAGTCTGAGCCGTGCCCGGGCTCCCCGCGGCTCCAGCCGGACTCCCTGCAGCTCACAGAGTCTTAAGGGCCCCGGTGATGCCCAGGTTAAGTCTGCGAGGCTGCTGCCACTTTGACGCACGTCTCTATAACGGTCCCATCCAAGCCTCCTCCTCCTCCTCCTCCTCCTCCTCCTCTTCCTCATCCCCCTCCTCCTCCTCCTCCT
>JAFBJT010111077.1:0-7500 GCA_016785325.1 Chascanopsetta lugubris
CAACAACAACAACAACAACAACAACAACAACAACAACAACAACAACAACACCAGGGATTTAAAGGCACAGATCAAAGTCTTCTCTGTCTCCCCTGCCTCTTCTGGTGGCTCTGTGTATGTGTCTCCACTCCGCTTGGCTCCGCCCCCTTCTCACAGTCATAACATCCAGCAGCACATCAACACAACGTGGCCCAGGCCGTCAGATCCAGGACACACCTGCCCATCTCCACAGAGCCGCCATCGAAACAAGGCCGAGCCTCTTCCTGAGTCACCCGGAGCTTTTCCGGGTTCGATCCCACCTCCTCCGGCGCGGCGACGCTCGGCGGCCGGACGGCCACAGGAAGTGGGAGCAGAAAGATGGAGAGTGACGGTGTTTGGATCAGGAGCTGGAGGCGGAGGCGGAGGCGGAGGCGGAGGCGGAGGCGGAGGCGGAGGCGGAGCCCTGCGCGTCCTCCTTCATCATCATTTCTTTGTACGGAAATGAAAGTGAGAGAAAGTGTCGAAGCTCGTGATTCTCAGGAGAGATGAGGAGTTCTCTCTTTCTAATTATTATTCAATCAATTATGAATCATTTCAATTGAATTCGATTCTTCCATTTAAGTTTATTTTGCCACTCTTTGATGTTGCCGTTTTATTTATTTTCATAAATTCATTATTATTTCTGTTTGAAGATATTTCATTTTGCCACGTTTTGATGCAGCTATTTCATTTGATTTTCTTAATTAATTTCTAACCAATTTGGATTGAACTTAATTTCCTCTAATTCTATTTTATTTTATTGATTGAATTCTGTTTTGGATCATTTCAGATCTTAGACTAAGTTTCCTTCAATGAGTCTTAAATTGAAAGTTTGAACTCAAATGAATTTAATATCATTAATATCATATCATGGTTCATTTGTGAATTTAGATTTTTTTTATTGAACCTCACGTTTGCCTCTTTCTCCTTCTGATCATTCATTCTTTACTTTCAGGATTCCTCCGCTCTGTGAAGCAGTGAGACGTCGACACCTCATCCTCTCACACCGGGACACAAACACGTCCGAGAGGGTGAAGCCCCCCGCCCCCCCACCCCCGCCTCAGGGAACCGATGAGTCCGGCCAGAGCTGCCGTTCCAGCTGCAGAGGTCGCAACCATTGTCCCGGAGGAAACAAACGCCCACCGGTGAGCGGCCGGGCGCGACCCCCCGGGGGCGGCGAGCAGAGACTCCGCCCACGTCTGACACACACACACACACACACACACACACACTGGAGCAGTGAAGTGACAGAACATGGAGCCAAACCAACCAACTGCTGCTGCTGCTGCTGCTTCCTGCGTCTGAGGCGGAGGGATATTACTGCGACACACGGCCGGATCACAGCTTCATTCAAATTCATTTATTTATCTCCACAATGTCGGAACAATCTGGGAAAAGTAAAATAATAATAATAATTTTTTTTTTTTTAATTTAAAAAAAAGAGGGGCACAAACTTCAGTCTTTATCTGCTGCATAATTCATGAGCCGCGCTCAGGCCGTAGTTCCGCTGACCTACTTAGCGTCAGCCGCGCGTTGTGAGGCCTGAGCCGCTCTGTGCGGAGGGAGTCATGACGGGCCCGGGGAACACCGGGGGCTGAGGCGCGGCGCCGCCCACCCACGATGCCACCGCTCATTATGGGATGTTTGTATGGAGATGTACCTCAGCGGGTGTAAAGTACGGAGGACGCTCTCCCCGTGCCGCGACCACTACGTGACATCATCGCTCCACTGCCACCGTTACTTCCTGTCTCTTCGTGTCACTTCCAAATATAATTTAATAATATTCTATTGTATTGATTGAATATATATTTCAAAATATATTTTGTGCAGCCCTATGTTTTTCATTTAGGTTACATACACTTGAGATTTTTATATGTAAGATGGATTAATACATATTTTATATAAATAAATAATATATTTTACATATATAATTTTTTTTAAATGATTTTTTATCATTTTTGAGAGTTGATTATAATGTAATTTGTATTTTCTTTAAACATATAATAAACATAGAATTTTTTTTTTTCCCCCATGGCGTCCAAACTGTTATTTCACGTTTCTGAGTCACACCTACTTTCTGTATTGGGGCTGATGGTGGTTGAGGAGCCATCTGAGGACCACAGGACTGTGAGGACCTGACTGGGTTCTAGTCCATGGCTCCAGAGTCAGAGGTGCAGAGAAGGACCCGGGCGAGGCAGAGAACCCTGGAGAACACAGAACACAGAGGAGGAGAACGTTAGAACCCTGAGCTGAGAACCGCTCTGCCTCTTTAAAATATATATATACTTTGGACATTTCTTTGAGTTAAAAAGAATAATAAAGAAAAAATAAATAAACAATGAGAAAAAAAGTTCAATCATATTTCTATACAAAACAAAACATCTGCCTTAAAATCCTCACTGCGGATAAACTCGGCAGGATGAACACAAAAATGTACTTTCAGTCAGTAACTTTACTTTTCACTTTAGGCAAAAACTTTGAAATCTGAATCGCAGATAAACCAGAGGGGATGAAAACAAAGTCAATCTGCACCAAAAACAGTTGGTGAAAAGCTCCGCCCACAAACACCCCTCGACATGAAGCAGAACAACAGAACGGGACGAAGGTGCAGGTGTGACTGACGGCGCTCACACGAAGGCGCAGGAGAAGCAGGTGCAGCGTCAGCGTCATCTCATCCTGCTTCTTACGTCATGAGGTGAAGCGCTGATGCTGAGGGGGGCGGGGCAGAGGGGGCGGGGCCGGGAAGGTCACCCCCCCCCCCCCCCCCCCCCCCCCCCCCCCCCCCCCCCCCCCGGGCGCGTCCCCCACCCCCACCCCCACCCACCACCCCGGTGGGGCTGTTGTAGTTGTGTTCCAGCGTGATCCCACATGACACGGACGGCACAGATGTGATTATATACGTATGCGTGGGAGAAACTCATGCCGCCACCCCCCACCCCTTTCCGCCCCCCCCCCCCCGCCCACCCTCTGCTGGATCACAGCAGCCTTTCAGCACAACAGTGGCAGCCCTCCTCTGAAAGTATTCAGTGTCATGTATTATTCACATGAGGCTTTAAAAGGTTCATTTGCTGGACACGTGTCCTCTGTTTATCTACTGCAGCAGAACGAATTATTATTATTATTATTATTATTATTATTATTATTATTATTATTATTATTATCATTATTCTTTAATGATTCACTCAATTCATTTTCATTATAAAAGAGAAACAATGTTTGAAAATGCTATGTTTGTTGTTGTCAGGGAAACAACTGTCCCTTGTTTTACTAATATAACTAATTCATCACAGCTGCATGTTATAATGTGAGCAAATTAAAAAGAAACAATTAAAACTACGGAAACATTACATTAATATTTAAAGGTGAGCGCATGTGCCTTTCAGCTGTGTTTCATAAGAAGGACCTTTAACTTTGTTTACAACATCAAGTACCAGAAAGGTTTCAGGGGCATAGAAGCAAAAGAAATGTAAACTTTTAGTGGGCGATGTTTAACTCCTCCCACTTCCTGGTTCATCCAAAAAAGGGCAAAGAGGCGGAGCGCAGGTAGAGCTGGGAGTGAGCCCATGGTGTCACTCAAGAGGCCACGCCCCTTAATGATGCAGGATTTGAATACTAGATAGAATAGAAATAAGCCCCGCCCCCCTACAGGTGATTGGGACCAAAACAATCGATTGAATCCATGTTTCATTCACCTCTAACTGTTTGAACATGGGAGTCTATGGGGATGGACTCGCTTTTGGAGTCAGCCTCAAGTGGCCACCCTGTGAACTGCAATTTTTTTCCACTTCCCGACTCGATGAACTTTATTGACTGATCAATCCTCCCCTGAAATCTACCCTCACCTCGTCTGAACCTATGACACAATACAAACTATTTCAAAACCAAAGCAACAAGATCGAAAAAACTATAATTAGATGCAAAATATCACATATGTTTCATAGTGAAACTTCCCAGCAGGTCCCCGCCCACTTCTCATCTTTTATCATCCACATTATTAGAAGTGTTGCAGCGTTAAACAGCCAATAAAGCAGATTGTGTGAATGCACACACACACACACACACACACACACACACACACACACACACACACACACACACACACACACACACACACTAACAGGAAAGAATGATGCACACTTGTTTCCTCACAGGCAGAAGATTATTTGTCATTTAATACAGATTCACTTCTTCCATGTATATGTGCCACAGGCTGTTTCCATGATGTGTGTGTGTGTGTGTGTGTGTGTGTGTGTGTGTGTGTGTGTGTGTGTGTGTCAGTTTGTCCGTAATAGGATGAGTTATAGCTATAGAGATAATTGTCTCCGTAGTCGAGAGCTGCTCGCCCACACGTGAGGCCCCGTATACACACAGCAGGTGGGAGGTGAACACACACACACACACACACACACACACATACACGCACACACACACACACACACTTGAGAGGAGGTCAGGAGGTGAATCCCACACAGTGTCACACGTACACATCTGTAAATGGAGTCTTCATTAAAGCGCTCAGCAGGTTTCTATTCTGAGCCTCGGTGACGTCGGACAGGAAACTCCGTTATAAAGGCGCTGGAGGTGTCGCTCTGAAATCTCACTTCGGTCTCTGACTTTCTATCATTTCACAGGCCATTTATTAAAAAATAAAAAAAATCTAGATTAGTTTACGTACAAAAAATAACGAAACATAAACATAAACAAAACAATATTGTGCGATTTAATCCACTATTCCAGTGGTTTGAGACTTGCCAAGCATCTCTGTTTATCTTTATAGCCTTAAAGATTTAAAGAGCCGAAACGAGAAGCCGAGGGCAGACGGACGAGCTCAATACAATAAGTAGGAAAAACGTGCAGTTCCCAGAGTGGCCACTTGAGGCAAAGGCGAGTCAATCCCCATAGACTCCCATGTTAAAATGGTCAGAGGTGAATGAAGCCTGGATCAGTCACAACTGTACCGTGACAACTCGCTTATTCCTATTGTGCATCATTAAGGGGCGTGGCCTCTTGAGTGACACCTGGGCCGACCTTCTGTGGCCCACCCCCATGTGCTCCGCCTCTTTGCCCGTTTTGGGGTGGAAGCAGGAAGTGGGAGGAGTCTAACTCTCCTCTCTGCTCCTCAGTCTCACGGGTGGCGACGGTCCGACCCCTGCGGCCCGAGCCTGGTTTACAAAGCCCCGCCCTCTTCTACAGAGGGCGTGGATGTGAGAAGTGGGCGTGGCTTAAACACAAACCAAGGCGGCGTAACCTCGAAGTCATCCATCCTCGGACTGATGGGACATTTTGGAATCTTTACACCGATACTCTCCCAACATGATCTCCGGCCTGGTCGCGCACGAGTGCCTGGGAACATAAACATGTATTTGTATAGGTGTGTGTGTATATGCGTGTGTGTGTGTGTGTGTGTGTGTGTGTGTGTGTGTGTGTGTCAACCCGATCCAAGCCATTCAGCGTGGCCTCGGTGGTGGAGCACTGCCAGACCACTGAAGACAGCTAATAAAAGCCGTGATTCATTCTTCTCCAGCTCTTATTCACATGCCTGCGCAGCAGAATGTCAGCCCACCCTCTCACTTACAGCCGGCGCAGGGGGGGCAAAAAAAAGACCTGTTTTCTTCTCCCACAACAATAGAGGAGGCTTTGCTATTTTAACGGCGGCACTAAAACCACACCGCGGTCTCGGAGCGGTGCCGATGCTCAGCTAATCACTGACCTAGTTCTTCCGCTGGTGTCCGTCTGCGCCTCCTCGCACCGCTTCCCTGGGTGAAGAGCACGAGGACGGAGCCGACGTCACCCATTGGTTGCCTGCTCGTGAGGCTCGTGGTGGGCGGTGCCGAGGCCACGACTTACTCCCTACTTCCTGGTTGACCCGGAAAGAGGCGGAGCGCAGGTAGAGCTGCGGGGTTGGGACTGTTGTGCTGTTGCAGCGATCCACAGAAGGTGGGAGCAGGTGTCGCTCGAGAGGCCACGCCCCTTCGTTCATTTTACAGTCATTGTTGAAAACAAGACCCGTGGCAAAACACAGGTCTACGATATATATTTTGTATATTTTCAAGAAAACAAAGCAAAAATATAAATGATGAAACTCCAAACAACATCGAATATCAGTCCTGAATATCGGACAGGGTGACAGTTGACAGTTGGACCTCTAACATCAAACAGTCATTATGCTAATTCAGAATCAATTCATGACAAACATCTGCCATTTAATCTTCACTGCAGATAAACCGGGAAGGATGAACACAAATATGCACCAAATGGAAAATGCCATCTTAATCGTCATCGAAGCAAATTCCCTTTCATTCTACTTCCGCAAAGCAGTCAAAATGGCAGATAAACCAGGTAGGATGAACACAAACTCTGCTCTGCTTCATAGACCGATGAGACCCCCCCCCCGCGCCGACCCCCCCAATGTACAGCACAAGAAAAACAAGAAATGAATGAAAGTTGTAGAACTCATGGAGATGGACTCACTAAAGACTGGGGATCATTCTGAGGTCACGTGCCCAGAGAACGTGACATTCCCATTGGACGAGCCACTAATGGAAGTAATTCAAGAGATAAACAGGAAAAGAGGAAAGATGAAAATGAATGTAAGTTGTAGAACTCATGGAGATGGACTCACTAAAGACTGGGGATCATTCTGAGGTCACGTGCCCAGAGAACGTGACATTCCCATTGGACGAGCCACTAATGGAAGTAATTCAAGAGATAAACAGGAAAAGAGGAAAGATGAAGATGAATAATGAATGAGACGTTAAAATAAGAAGCCATTCCAGGCAAAGATCATTTCCATCCGCTGAATAATCAACACAACAATGCATTAGCCACATTAGCTTCATAGCACAGCACACTTAAGTGGCATGGGGAACTCATGTAATGGGATATGATAATGTCTACACACACACACACACACACACACACACACACACACACACACACACACACACACACACACAGCACTTCCACCAGTTTCACAGAGCACGAGATTCAATCAGTGCATTTCAATGGAAACTGAAATCACCACTTTCTATTCAGCCTTCACATCTCTCAGTCTGACTCCACCTCTCCTCCACCTCCCCACCCTCCTCGTCCCTCCCCCCCTCCTCGCTCCCCTCCCCCTCCGTCCTCCCCCTCCTCCTCCTCCTCCGGTAACCCTGTATCTGTGATGACATCATCACTTACAATGTTTACATGTGTGTGTACACGGGAATAAGACAGTATAAAGCTTCACCTTTGAGTAATCTGATTACTTTTTTGAGGTCAGAAAGTAACCCAATGCTTTACTTCCTCATTTCAGTACTTAGTTACTTTTACCAAAGAGTAATCCATTACTTTTACTCCATGACTAAACATAAGACGATGGTGAATGTGCATCATCACTTACAGTGTTTACATGTGTGTGTACGTGGGAGTAAGGCAGTATAAAGTTTCACCCTCTAGTACTCTGATTACTTTTTTGAGGTCAAACAGTTACATGATGTG
>JAFBJT010111078.1:0-17316 GCA_016785325.1 Chascanopsetta lugubris
GTGTGTGTGTGTGTGTGTGTGTGTGTGTGTGTGTGTGTGTGTGTGAGATAGCAGAATGTTGAAAGACAAGGAGAAGAAAAAGAAGAAGGGATGCCAACGGGAAACATCTGGTCATCACTTATATAACAGAAAACAATAGACTATTATTATAGCTGCAGATACAGTTTGTCTGTGTGTGTGTGTGTGTGTGTGTTTCTTCTAAAGCATATGGTGCATGTCCAGTAGACCTGCACCTGAAATCTTAGGTTTAAATCATAAATCATTCAGAGTTACCAGAAACAGATAAAGAGAGGGGACTGAATGTTTTTCAAGGTTAAGATAGATTAAGATAATCCTTTACCAGTCCCACTGTGGGGAGATTTGCCTTGAAGGCGGTCAGACGTTCGGATGCACATGAAAACAATCACTGGCTGAGGTTGACGTGAGTTTGCAGGAGTGTGCGTGCCTGAATTAACAGTTTGGGTGCTGACTAATCTGTGCTAATCTGGATTAAATCTCCATCAAACGTCCATTCACCTTTGGTTGCTGGTTGCACAACAGCTCAAGAAGGCAGCGAGTGTAATGTTGTGGTACTGCAGCGTCTCAGCCAGTGTTCACTTCCTGTCTCTCTCTCCTGCCTGAAAGCCACAGTCCAGGGCAGAGGATTGAGGTTATCACTGCAGTTTTATTTTATTTTTTTATCTTATTTTTTTATTTTTGGAGCTGCGAGTGCCGGCATCTAAATCAGGGACCTGCACGGGGGAGGATTCAGAGCAAAATGGAATGAGGACACGGAGCTGTGTCATTGCCCTGGCATCACTCTGATTAGGTTCAGTGCTGAAGCGAACTGTTGGGGGAAGGGTGAGGCCGTGGGTGAGGCCGTGGGTGAGGCCGTGTCGCAGCGGGGTCTGTCGTCAGGGACACGCTCGGAGACAAGCAGCCGACTAAAAGTTTAAAAAACGGAAGCAGACGCAAGTCTTGGACGAGAGAGTGATGTGTTTGAAGTTTGAGGAGGAGCTGCATTGGGTTTCTGAGATTCTGTGAAGATGGTTTCATGTTTGTCAGGGTGAGGGTTCGTGCCTGCTGTCAAACTTTTAGAATCCAGGATTGGGAGGAGCATCGCTGACAGCTCGACGTTAGCGAGTTACGTTGATTTCATTGTTATTGTCCAACAGGTGCTGTCTCAGCTTTACGCAACAGTCTGGGAGGGAGGGTGAGGAAGGGTGAGGGAGGGTGAGGGAGGGTGAGGGAGGGTGAGGGATCGTAACATACAGGAGGCGGTGGGATGTATTAAATGTAGCCTGCTATTGCCAAGTCCTCCAGAACACCACCTTTACTTGTGTGATGTTTTTAGTTTGATGAATGTCCTTTGATGATTAAAAAGTAGTTCAAATGTTGCCTGGATCTGTTCATCCGTCCATCCATCCATCATCCACCCATCCATCTATCCAACCATCCATTCTCCCATTACTCATCCATCTGTCCAGCCATCCACTGATCCATTCACCAATCCACCCACCCATCCATCCATTCTTCCATTCATCCATCCACTCCTCCATCCATCCATCCATTCATCTGTCCATCCATCCATTCTCCCATTACTCATCCATCTATCCATTCTTCCATCCACCCACCCACCCATTCATCCATTCATCTATCCATCCATCCATTCTTCCATCACTCATCCATCTGTCCAGGCATCCACAGATTTATTCATCAATCCACTCATCCATCCATTCCTCCATTCCTCCATTCATTCATCCATCCATCCATCCATTCTTCCATCCATCCCGTCATCCATCCATCCGTCCCCTCCTTCCTCCCCCCACCCATCCATCCATCCATCCATCCATCCATTCTTCCATCCATCCGTCCCTTCCTTCCTCCACCCATCCATCCATCCATCCATCCATCCATCCTGTCTTTCATTCCCTTAAATCTTTCTCGTCGCCGCCTCTCTCATATATCTGATGTTCACTGCAAGTGTCAAATCCCCGAGTTACCAATGAACTGAATCGTGATGCACCACCAAGTATCTCCAGCTTTCTGGAGATCAAAGAGTGGCGCTCGGGTCTGAAGGTGCGGTGGCGCGGCGGTTAGCCACTTAGCATCTCGCCCTGGTGTCGGTGTTGGCTTTCTCCTCCGGCTCCCTCCCAGTTTGCGGTGGTGTTGGTTGGAGACTCTCAGCGGAGCAGAGCATGTGAACTGTTGGGCCTCTGACACGCTGGCGACCTGCCCAGGGTGCTGTTCCCTGCCACTCGCCCAGTTTCAACTGGGATCGGATCCAGCATCATCAACCACCCCCTCCCTCCCCCCCCCCGGCCCCCCTCTCAACCCCTCCAGGATAAGCAGTATAGATTATGGAAGGATGAATAGTTTCCAATCTGTTTGTGGATTGCAGACAGAGCTGCAGTTACTCGGTACAACGCACATCACATTCCAAATTCAAAACGATGCGCAGCTTCAATCTGCTGTGCATCGTTTTGTTCTCAGAAACCTTGTTTTCTGGGGACTTTTAACTTCAGATTTGAAGATTGTGTGTATTTTTTTTTCTGATATTTTCTTGGTTTTATGAATATGAAACAAAAACAAAAAAAAGGCCTCCACTATTCAAGCTGTAATCTGCACATGTTGCCCCAAAATCCACTCCGTCTCTCTCCTCAACATCCATCTCTTCCTGCCTCCTTCCGAAGGCTGTAACAGGGAAGAGCTTTGGCGACAAGGACTTCCGCAGCGCCCTGGAGAACGGCATCCTGTTATGCGAGTAAGTCAGTGACATCACTCCACTTCACTTTTTGATGTCTTTGTAGTCGCGCCGACATACAGCGCGTAATCTACCACCACCAGATACTCGGTCAATCTCTGTCTCTCCCTCCCCTCCCCTCCCCTCCCCTCCCTCCCTCCCTCCCCTCCTCCACACACAGGCTGCTGAGTGCAATCAAACCAGGGCTGGTCAAGAAGATCAACAGACTGCCCACCCCCATCGCCGGCCTGGTAGGAAAGAGGACACTCCCCCGGGCCTCAGTCAACCTCCCTGTTGGTTCCAAGTGATAAACTGACTGTCCGTCTCTTGTCCCCTGTGCTTTCCTGTAGGACAATCTGTCTGTCTTCCTGCGGGGCTGTGAGGAGCTGGGCCTGAGGGGCTCCCAGCTCTTTGACCCCGGGGACTTGCAGGACACATCCGTACGAGCCAACCTCAGGTAAACAATGTGGAGTTGGTTGTTTTGAGTCTGGTGCGTTTCCCCATTTTTTTTTTTTTTAACACTTTGCTTTTTTTACTCATCAGGGATTCCGACTGCAACCGCAAACTAAAAAATGTAAGTTCTTGCTCTTTTGCTCTTTTGCTCGTCTTTATTGATATTTTTTTTGTTTTTGTTTCGCATTTTATGGAAATGTACCGACGCTGCATCTCTGTCTCACAGGTGCTGAACACAGTGTTCTGGCTGGGGAAGGCTGCCAGCGGCTGTGCCTCCTACAGCGGGCCCACTCTCAACCTGAAGGAGTTCGAAGGGCTACTCGCTCAAATGAAGATGGTGAGTGTGAAGGGAGGTGGAGGAGGGGGAGGAGGAGGAGGAGGAGGAGGAGGAGGCAGAAGACAGAGAGAGTGTGATAAGAGCTCACAGGAGGTGTGGGGGATGGAACTCATCTGTTTCCTGTTTTGGTTTGGATGCAGGAGTCAAGAGAAAACATTCTTTTGTTTTGGCTCCACCACAGACAGAAAGTCATGTTGTCCAGCCAAAAGCAAACTTTCACTCATGATTATCCCGACGTGTGATATGAACAAAGCACACAACTGTCCTAAAATGAACTAGAATTGTAAAAGTGTGATTTGCATGTGCACTAAAGCAGAAGTTCACACTAGAATAATGTCTCATCCTGTGTAATTATCTCAGACTGTTTATAAAGATGGACGTAGCGTCCATCACATCACCCCGTGGTTTCTGCAAAGTGCTTGATGAGAATCTTTTTGTGGGCGGATCACTTCACAATCTTGCAGAGGCCTAACTCCTCCTACTCCTTCAGCCCAGGTGTCACTCTAATATTATACAGTTTCAAATAAGCAAGGTAGAAAAAAAATGTATCCCCCGACCAAAACTGTAGTTTGCACCAGGCTTGAAACATGTAAAGTTGACCATTTCAACGTGGGAGTCAATGGGAATTGACTCACTTTTGGAGCCAGCCCCAAGTGGCCACCCTGTGAACTGCAGTTCCCACTGTCGCAAACCGTTACACCTGAAAAGATATTGATTTGTCGAACATTTATACTGTCGCATAGCACTTCTTTACCCATTTTCTTACGTGTGCAACACACTATATCATCCACCTGTCATTGTGTCGATACAGTAACAGAGGGTCTGTGTTGGTGAGTTGGAGTAACTCAGAAAGACACAGCCACATGGCAACGGGGGTGGGGGGGGCGCAGGGGGGTTTCTACTTCTGTGACATATTTTCATATTTTCCCAGTTGACGTCAGAAACATAAAAACACGTCACTGAGAGGAAGCAGAGGCCTTTAAAGATAATGAATCCTGATGAGATGATTGGATGATCATCTCCTCAGGTTCCACAATAGGTTTCATGTATCTGCTCCAGCTTCCACCAGCTTGGACCAGCAGACTGTGAACTGTGAGCACACGTGTTCTTCCGCCACGGAGATTAAGATGGAACCACGTAATGTAAGCCAGGTGTCTCATGTTTTGTGTGTGTGTGTGTGTGTGTGTCCGTGTGTGTGTGTGCGTGTGTGTGTTTGTAGGAGAGTGACGAAGGAGGCGACAGTCCACAGAAGCGCAGCGTGAGAGACAGCGGCTACGACTGCTGGGACTCGGAGAGGAGCGAGTCGCTCTCACCACCGCGACACACTCGTGACAACTCCCTCGACAGGTGAGAGACATCTGTCGGCACACACACACACACACACACACACACACACACACTTACTTACATGCATGTGACACATAACCCAACTGTGAGGTCATAGTCCAAGTTATTTTTAAAAATCCATGATGAGAAGTTCAGTGACTCTGCTGCTTTCGAATGTACATGTTAAACTGTGATATGATATCTTGTCCTATGCACAGCCTGGACTCCTTTGGCTCCCGCTCGCAGCACAGTCCTTCTCCTGACGTGGTGAATCGAGGAAACAGTGATGGTTGGTTTTGATTTTTTTTTTTCCTTCCAAGTATGAAAAATAAAACGGACTTTGGATTAGACCGGAATATCAAAGCCAAAAATAATCTCATGGATACCACAGGCATGCGAGTGGTTTCAGTCTTCTTACATAACCCCTGAAAAACAGAGTAGAGAAACTCAATGGTCCCAACATGTGGGACGAGTCCTTTAAAACAGAAACACAAAGCCACTCACCCATAAATAGTCTGAATGCTGTTTTTTAACCCGTTGAAACTTAACCTTGGTCTGGTATGGAGAGTCAGGCCGGGTGTGGACAACAGCTGACTGTGTGTGTGTGTGTGTGTGTGTGTGTGTGCCCCAGATGTAGCAGCTGTTGCTCATAGCAATCACCTCAGATTTGGACTTGGGGTAATGTAGACTGAGGTCAACATCCTGCCTGTCATATGTCAGTCTCTTTCTGTGTGTGTGTGTGTGTGTGTGTGTGTGTGTGTTGGGAGGGGGGCAACACATGCATCCTGTTTGTGTGCTTGTGTTGACAGTAAAAGGTGTGCATGCGCCAGAGGCGGCGACAAGAGAAACACTGTAACAGGCCCGAGAATGAACTCACGCTCCTCATTTCCTGGAGGTCACAGAGGCAGTGTCTTGTTTTACCAAGTCGTACATGGAGTGTAAAGAATATATATGTTTCTGCCGTGTTGTCAGAGAGTCATTAAGAGTAGTAAAGATAAGTAGTCAAATACATCTTCCCCAAATTTTGTTTTAAACATTGTCTCTGCACTGAATTCACCTAAGTTGTTTTGGAACCAGTCTTAGTAAACAACAAACAATTATCCATGTTGTCTTCTTTCCCTTCAGGCTCAGTGGAAAGCAAAGGCAGTCACCTGATCTGTAACTTGCACAGAAAATGTCCCTGCACACTTGTTTACAATAGAGAGTTTGGGACCTTAATGACACTCTTCTCTCTCACCATATGTAAATATCAAGATTAGAGCTGTAAGCCAATGATGACCACAACTATAATCATAACGATAATACTCTTTTTATTTGATACTATACATCATTAAATTGGGTTTTATTTGTTTTGATTATATGTAATGTATTGTTCTTTGCACAGGACAAAATGTGTTTTCACAGTTGAAGACACTGAATAGAATAGAAACATAAAACATACAACGAAATTTGAAAAGTAAAAGGTGCAAAATAGTGATAATAAAGTGATCAAATCAACAGCAGCACAGCAGTAAACACGGACCACAGAGTAATAAAAGAAACATTATGAACAGTATTGACATAAAGTGCAGTTGCCTGACTCTGGGTGTGTGTTATGATGATGACTCCTCAGAGCTCTGAGGGCTCTGGGGTAAAAACTGTCCCTGAGTCTATTTGTCCGGGTTTGTTTGGACCTGCAGTGCCGGTCTGAGCGCAACAGGTTAAAGGTGCAGTGTGTGAGATTCTGGTTATTTTTGTCACTTCCCAAAATATTACAGAACAATGACATACTAACATCTTGATGAATTTAGAATCCCTTAAAATACGTTTTCCATGAACATTAAATGAGCCCATTAACTGACACAAGGAGCGGGTCCTTTCTCTGGGGGGGCCGCCATGTTTTTACCCAGAGTAGCCCAGAGTGGACGTACTAAACATCTTTTGAGTTTTTACTGACAACTGAAGTTGACCACAGGTTCTCCTGCGTGTTCAGAAGGGCGAGGGTGAGGTGATGGGTACAACATGCAGCTTCACCTCTAGAGGTCACCAAATCGTACACACTGCACCTTTAACCGGGTGGTGGCCGGGGTGAGACGGGTCTTTTTTGGCAGTGGGCAGCCGGTGATGATCACCCTCTTGCAAAGCTCCCTCTGTCTGCTGCTGTGCTGGTTGTTTCTCCTGGGCACGCTCAGGAAGTGGAGTTGCCTCCGATGACGAATTTACCTGACGTTTTCACGACACATCGAGGCAACAACATACGTGTGGAAAGCGCTGTCTGCTCTTTAAAACCTTGTCATTTGTGGGGGAAATGGGTTCATGGGGCTGCTGGTGTTGAGCGCTCGTAACGTGTGATTTCAGAGTCAATTATAACTCAGAGGTCGGGAGATGGGATCAGTAATTAAAAGCCCTTCAAAGTGTTCAAGAGTATTACGGTGCCAGAGTTTGCTGGTAATTATATAAAAGACACTTTTTTTTATGTAAGTAAATATGAAACAACCCTACGTCTTAACAACTTGGAAGTGTTTACGGAGGGTTGTGATGCGCCGGCCAATTAATAGAAGCTTCCACGTGCGCTGTAACCGCTGTAACTCGCTTCTCTCCTTCACGCCTCACCTCTCCTCTCCGGTTGCCCAGGGCGAGGCAGCGACTCGGAGGCCGACGCCCCCGGCAGGAGGCCAGATGTGCGCAAGGACGACATGTCGGCCAGACGGAACGCCAGCAGCGAGTCCCGGAGCTCCATCCCCTTCAACCAGTTCCTTCCCAACCGAGCCAACGCCAGCTCCTACATCCCAGCTCCACGGCGGAAACCGAACGCGGAGGACGGAGAGCAGAGGAGGTAAACGGGCGCGAAGGGTGGCACTAATGTTAACTTCACACGCGAGCCCCTTTTCCCGCCAATATTTACCAGGGTAAAACGATTTTCGGCTCCTTCGTGTGCTTTGCGTTTCCACCGCACCTCAAGGTTCCAGAGCACTGTATTCAAATCGTGACATATGGGAGGTCGGTGAAAGAAACTGCACTACACCTCCAGTCCAGTAGGTGGCGGTAAGACGTCGTACCCCCCCGACTAGGTGCTTTTCCCAGGGAGAGTTTGTTACCCTGGTCATTTCGGTGGGAACACACCTGAGGTTTTTCAAAATCCTGGGTAAATGAGAAAAGTCCCTGGAAAAGGGGCTATGCCCGCACACACACACACACACACACACACACACACACACACACGATCCTTCATCGTCCCATTCTTTCCCCGGCTGTTTCATCACACTGCCCCCCCTCCTCCCCCCTCCCCCCTCCCCCCAAGTCTAACAGCTTCAGAGCTGTCCAGCAAAAGAACTGGGCTGCAGCACAAAACCCCCAAGACCGTGACTTGGGCTCTGGAGAGCAATGGGGAGAAAGTCCAGCAGCATGAGGAGAGGGGGGCGCAGGAGCTGCTGGAGCAGAGGAGGCTGCAGAAGTTGGAGAGGGCGGGAATCAAAGTTCTGCCCGCTGCTGTTCGCTACAGCAGGTCAGAGGGCGCGGGCACCCGCTGCTGTGATGTCACACACTAACACGGGGTTGCGGTGGTGGTGGTGATTTTGCCGTGGCGTGGCGTCTGGTTTCAGCGGCGTGACGGCGGGTTTTCGTGACACAGGAGTCGACTGGAAACTAACTGCTTGCTCGCTGCTGGTGTTGCGAGAGACGTGAGTGAGACGGTTGATTTGAGTTCTGGCTGGTGTGATCAAACCACGCTTCGCTGCAAACTAATCAATATGTGCGGGCGCCTGTCGAGTCCCGACTTCGCACGTGGCTACCTTGGATTTGTCTGTCGTCCCGTGTCCAACTCCAGCCCTCCCGCGGTGGAGGAACAGGAAGTGAGGTGTCTGTCGCACGAGAGGTCGATTTGAGTTTTCAGTTGCTTCCCGTCTGAGCGAGTGTGCGTCTGGGTTGGTGTGATGGACCTGGTTTGACCGCAAACTAATCGACAATACACGCGTGGGCGCCGGCCGACCCCCTGGTTTTGCACGGTGCTGCCCTCGATTGTTTTCACCGAAAATGACCGACATCCCGTGTCCCAACTCCAGCCCTCCCGCGGTAGAGGAACAGGAAGTGAGGTCGCCGTCCCCGGCCATCATCCTTCGCAGGGACAACGACTTTCTGACCTCCCAGAAATCCGCCTGGGACTCTTCCTCCGATGCCGAGGAGGAGGCGGAGGCGCCGAAGGTCCCGGACGTGCGCAGAGACGACCTGGCGTCCAGGCGCGCTCATCGCGGCGCCGTGGCTCCCAGGGTGCACCAGTTTGTCCCTGCGCCCCTTTGTAGCAGCAAAGACAGAGAGCGCTGGGAGGGGATTCGACGAGCGTCACAGCAAACACTGCAGGAGAAGGAGATCAGGTTGGCTAAGTGTGTGTGTGTGTGTGTGTGTGTGTGTGTGGTGTGTGTTTGCCATTTCCCTTCCATTTCCTCTCACTCGCCTCTAATTATTCACTCCCCTGCTCTCTCTTCCGTGTGGGTGTTTTTGGCCACTTGTGCTTTGATGTGTGCGCGCGCCACTTTGATGTGTAACAACGTGTGACGTGCGCGATGCCGCCGCGCCGGCCCCTGCCATTGCACAGTGAGAAGGACGCGCTCCCTGACATCATCACGCGCAGAGACAACCCCTTCCTAAAGTCGGCGCCTCGCCGCGAGGAAGAGGAGGACGAGGACGAGGAGGAGGGCGGGCTGAAGGCCGTGCCCAACAAGCAGAAGGATGACCTGGCTCGGAGGCGGGCTCAGGGCAGGACCCTCCCTCACAGGGACGGAGCCATGAGCTTTGTCTCGGCCTCCATGAGCCAGGCGGACATGAAGAAGTGGGAGAGGCTGAAGATGAGCGAACCCAGGTGCCCAACACACACTCCGCACACGAGCAGTACAAAGCGCTTCACTGCTGCTGATTGACAAGTGTGGGCTTTGTTCATGGCTGTGTGGATCAAAGCGGGAAGCTGGTGATTAACCGTGCTCTGTGTGTGTGTTGTGTGTGTGTGTGTGTGTGTGTGTGTGTTGTAGACGGATTGATTGATCATTTGGCCAACTAGCAGCCTTTCAATAACATCGCTGAGTCGAAAGTGAAACTTGGCTTTTACAGAGTGAATGAATCTGCAGGATCATTCATTGTTATTGTTACATGTACGAGATGCAGGAAAACATGTCTGTGATGACGCAATGCAAATAGTAAAAAATAAAAAAATAAAAAAAACTATGGTGATAAAAACCACACTGGTAATAGAAGTTCTAAAAATAGTGACATATATCTAAAACAGTTCAAATAGAAAAAACAATTGACATAAATATACATATATACATGAGCACACCTGTATGCAGCTGCTTAGCGCTGCATTGTTGCCTTGCAAAGTCAAGGTTGGCCCTTTGTTTTTCTTGTTCATATAGTTATTTATTGCACGTCTAGTTGGTTCATGGTCAGAGTGTAAATCTAAATGACATGTCTTTACAATATGGATCGATTTTCCATGGAAATACAAGCAGACGTGTCAGTTAGTGTGAGGATTTTGGTTTCCTCAGGCTTCTCATTTGAGATCAAAACATCCGTCGGTCTGTCGGTATGAATATATATACGTGCAGTACATGTACCGTATGTGTGTGTGTGTGTGTGTGTGTGTGTGTGTGTGTGCGCGCTCATTAGGGAGAGTAGGAGCCATAAATCTGCACAGCTGTGAAAGAAACGTACTCATGTAACCTCGAGCAAACAGCATCACGAGTCAAGAATCATAAAATGTCCCGTTTCAGAAAATAACAGACGCAGTGTTTGTCAGTGCAGACGTAGTTTATGTTTCCTTTACTGAAGTCAGATTTAAGGGCCTGTCCCTGCAGTTCCCTCAGTGAATAATCGTATAGAAAAAGACTCGAGGTAAGAAAAAGAACTCATATTTCCGCAGTTGTCACCTCCTTACATGTATAAATCTCCTGTTTCCTGTCGTGGGCAGGTTTTGCATCCGACTCTTCTTCTCTCGTCCTCTCTGTTCTCCCCATCTTCTCCACCGCTTGTTTGTCCTCCTCATTATTGTGTCCTTCAGGCCTCTTCAGTCTTCTTTGACGGGCATTGAAACAGTGGAGGGAATTGGCCGGGGTGTATGTGTGTGTGTGTGTGTGTGTGAGTGAGTGAGTGTGTGTCAGGGAAAGAAAGGAGGCGACTGTTGGCTGTGAGCACTGCTTGCTCTTTGTGTTCCTGTCTGAGTGCTGATGTCATGAGATGGATAAAGAGTTTGTTGTGTTTCTCATAGCAGCAGCAGCAGCAGCAGCAGCAGCAGTTAACGGGAAAATGTGGCCACCTAGAGTTGATGCGCACGTGTGATGAAGTGGTTAAAGTTCACACCTTCATGTTTCACCCCTCCATCCTGTCTGATTCACCATTTCCACAACATCCTTCCTTTGTCATCACAGTCTCATCCTTTGTCTCCTGTTGCTCATGATTTCTTTTCCCCCCCTTGCTCCTGTTGTGTGTGTGTGTGTGTGTGTGTGTGTGTGTCCTCATCTGTGAGGGTGTTACATGTGCAGTGAGTCCAGTGTGAGCACTGTGTGTCAGGCTTGTCTGGAGAAAAGTTATGGAAGCGGAGCAGCAAAGGCCACGAGAGGTCACAGCAAAGTTGTGACCTTTGGGGGCGTGACCGAGATCGAGCAGCCAATAGACACGGTCACATCAAGTGAAGGGGAGGAGACGGAGTTGCTAAGGCGACTCCTTTCCAAGGCAACCGTAGCCATGCCTACCATTGGCCTGGGCTCCCTGCTTTCAGAGCGGGAACGCAGGTACGGACCAGGCCAGATACGACGCAGCTCAGGCCGCGCCGGCTCGTCTTCAAGGTCACGTGATCTATTCCGGTTTCCTGCGCCGAAGCAGTAAATAGGTCGTTTTCTGCTGCATTGCTTTTTTAATCGGTTTACTTCAGTTGCCTGGCAACGTCGCTTTGGGATATGTCGTATAACTCGAGCATATTTGAATGAGTGAATCGGGCCGTTTGGGCCGTTTGGATGCTGCACTGATTTGCTTGTAGTTTTGAGAGGGAGCAAAGGCACAGATGCGCGCACACACACACACACACACACACACACACACACACACAAAGATAGCGTGCTTTCTTGGATAACGACTTTCAAAGAACTTGATTCACTGCCCTCACAACAGGAGCCATGTGCTGTACTATTAATCAGACCTGATTGTGTAACTCCGAAATGAGTCACCAACAACTTCAATAACAATCATAAAATAATTATGATCATCTTTGGAGGAATCTTCCATATGAGGTTTTCCTGAAATGTGAGCATTTTGTGGTTGTTGTTGAAACATAGTTGCAGGATAACGCAAGATAACTGTACAATATGTATTTAAGTGTCTGCCCACACAGCAACAAAAACATACATATTTAACAGCACGTAAATAACAATAACATGAAATAAGTCGTGTGAATAATCAAATGAGTTATCTGTTAGAACAAATACATCAATAATGAATGTACATGTACATACAAAGAATAAGAAATAGGGAGACAGTGAATAACATGATGAAGAACAAGTTTGGAAATCCATGCGATAATGAATAACACTATAATGATATCGTTCATATCTGTTTACTACATCTGCACTTGACCAGGAACATTCTTACATATTTTTATATCATCTTTTGAAGTACTTGTGATTGTCCCACTCTAGTTTTTGGAGCATGCTGTTTACATTTTCCCAGCACACGTCTGACGCTTGTGTGTATGAGAGAAAACAAACCAGTGAATCCGACGACTTCCAACACGTGTTTGTGGTTGTTGGATTGACTGGTTAGAATCCAGGGCGATTTATAAATGGAGGTCGTCACAGGACTCCGATGGGTAAAGTGTCTGATGTGGCTTCGTAAGCCATCACAGACTTTTCTAATCTTTTTTTCAAATCTATCTATATATTTCTTTGACATAAATTTGCATTCTTTTTTTGTGTGCATGTTTTGGAAATTATTTGTATGTTCTATTGAGATTTCCGGGACCCGCTGCCTCTGCATGCACGTGCCTGGATGTGACAGCGACAGTGTGAAAATACACATCATCCATCTTTTCCTGCTGCATCAGAACTTTATGCGCTGGTCTCACAGCCAGGTTCTCGGAGCTGACCTCGCTCAAACCGCGCCCCCCTCCGCTGACCTCCCACCCTGTACCCCTGAGTTTGCCGCCACACCCGCGGAGGTGGACGCTCGTCTGGCCCAGAGGGCAAAAGAGGAGGAGGAGGAGGAGGAGGAGGAGGAGGAGGAGGAGGGGGAGGATGAAGAGGAGGAGGAGAGGATCCCGGATCTCCGGAAAGACGACATGATGGCCAGGAGGACGGGAGTTTTCCATAAACAAAGCGGCGGCGGCGGCGGCACGGCGTCTTACAACCGCTTCCTGCCTCTGCCCGCCTCCAAGCGCTGCGCGGCGGTGGGCGTGGCCACTGTGGACGCTGCGCCACGCAACAAGAAGGAAGTGCAGAGAGAGAGAGAGAAGAAGAGAGTGGGCGTCAGGTGGGCGGAGATCTGTGTGCTTTAACCGTGTGGAGACGACACTAACGCGCTCGGTGTGCTTTCTCCATCCTGGGTCTTAAAGGTGCAGTGTGTAAGATTTGGTGACCTCTAGAGGTGAAGTTGCATGTCGTGTCCATCACCTCACCCTCACCCCCCTGAGCATGAAGGAGAACCCGTGGTCAACTTCAGTTGTTT
The DNA here is from genome assembly GCA_016785325.1 of Chascanopsetta lugubris. Classification (NCBI taxonomy): domain Eukaryota; kingdom Metazoa; phylum Chordata; class Actinopteri; order Pleuronectiformes; family Bothidae; genus Chascanopsetta; species Chascanopsetta lugubris. The sequence goes on from JAFBJT010111078.1 coordinate 13,518, forward strand.
AGCACAGTGGTTCTCAGCTGGTCTGGGTTCGGGACCCACCATCACCCCTTCGTGACGAGAGAGGGCCGCGACCCAAAACTCTTCATTGGTTTAATGAAAAGATGGCAACACAAAAGAACAACTACCAGCAGGGGGGCGATGCCAGAGAGGGAAGTATTCCCCTTGACACTTAATCATCTGCATTTCGATGGAGGCGGTATCGAACTTGCGGTTGGCCATGGTCAATTAGCATATGTAAACAAACTTTGCTGGTTTTCTTCCTTCTGCGAAATGACGGGTGTCTATTAACATCGCAGGGAGTCATCGCCACCTACTGTTAAGGAGTGCGAATAAACAGTACTCGGATGCGATGAAAAAAATAAAACCTTCAAAATAAAAGACCCACCGAAGACGGGTCCGCCACCCACGTTTCGGTCCCGACCCACTAGTTGAGAATCACTCTGGGCTACTGTAAAAACATGGCGGCCCCCGTAGAGAGGACCCGCTCCTCCTGTTCATTTGAGGGTCATGGAAGACAAAAGAGAAAATCATTCACTTAGTTGATTATAGATTCATGACGATGTCAGTCAGTGTTTTGTAATATTTTTAGAAGTGACACAAATCTTACACACTGCACCTTTAAGTCATTTCCGAGTTTCTCTCACAGAGCGGAACTACAACAACAACAACAACAACAACCTCTCACAGAAGCTCCTCAGCCGCGGCCTGACCCCGCGACCCGACCCACGCCTCTGAACCGTGAACGCCACAACGATGAAGCTGAGGACGAGGAATCCGCCCCCGACGCGCAGAAAGACGACATGATGGCACGAAGAACCGGCTCCCTCCCGAAAGCAGCCGCTCCCAGAACCAATCAGCCCTTTAACCAGTTCCTGCCGGTTCCCGGTTCAGTCCGGTGTAGCGCGTCTGCGGCGAAGCACAGCAGAGCTAAGCCGGCCGAGAAGACGAGTAGTGAAAGGTATCGAGTGATGAAGAGGTTTGCGGTGGGGTATTATTTTTTTTTTTGGGTTTGAAGACGATAACAAAACACGGCTGACTGTGGGAGACGAAGCTTTAATCCTGTTTTTTTACGGCCTCTGCTACTGACTTGGATTGTGACGGCGGGTTCTGGCTGCAGCACGTGTGAGCGTCTGCAGCCGCATGCGTGTGATGTGGTTCCGTTTGTGTTGTCACCAGGCAAAGGCGCCGACGGGGTTTGATTTGTCTTCGTGGTCGCTCGCTCTCTGCCTCGGTGTGGTTTGGACTCATCTGGTGTTTTATTTTTTTGATTTTGATTTTTTGGGATTTGTTGCCGACTCCTCACGTTTGCTGCGTTTGGCATTCGGACTAATCCTTCACTCGGAGAGTGGAATGTTCAGCTGTTGTCCGTGTTTTGAGTGTAAACCAATACGGAGTCACAGAGCGATGAAAGCTGTGGCTGCACACGTGAAGAACATGTGTGTTTTAGATCCTCACCGGTGTTTTAAAGCCACAGAGAGTTTTACTTTGATTTACTTTGATCATTTTTGACATATATATATATATATTTAATTATTTATTTATTTATTTATTTCATTCAGTCCAAACATTTTCTTAGTATTTCCAAGTATAGAACAAAAGATAAGTAAATTTAAAAAAAAGTTATTTAATTTGTCAATTAGCAAAAATTGTTAAAGGTATAGTACACAGGAAAACACTTCTAAACACAACAATCAAATTTGACGTAGCATCGTAGCATCCATGACATCACCCGCAGGCAGAGTGCTGATGCGGTTCACTCGTCCGCCATCTTGCCGATGCCTCACTCCTCCTACCTCCACGCCCCTTAAGTGTGCACAGTTTCGAACCTCAATAGAATCAAGATAAATAAGTTAGAAAAAAAATTCACCCCTTGTACAGTTGTCACGGAAACAAATGTGACTGATTGAGACCAAAACAGTCTTTTGTAGCAGACTTGAAACCTTTTTAATTCACCTCTAAAGTTGAACATTTTAACGTGGGCGTCTATGGGGAGCGACTCGCTTCGGGGAGTCAGCCTCAAGTGGCCACCCTGCGAACTGCACGTTTTTCCTCCTCCTCCATCTAAATGAAACGTCTCACATTTAAAGTGACTCATTAAAGATGGTTGAGAGGAATTCCTCTTCTATCTTTATACGACAATAAATCACACATTCTACTTTCCTATACCTTTAATAATATCACAATCCAATATAGAGCTATACGGATAAATATGTTTCTAATTAGGACTAATTGTGGAAAGTTCGTAGAAAACCTAACATTCGACACAGTGTGTTTTCAGAGGTGAAGCTGCAGTCATTCATGGTCCGTGATTCCGTCTTGATGTTACCTTCTAAGCCGCGTCTCTCGGTAACCTCTGGCCTTGTCACTGGGTTCTAGCAGCGTCGTTGCCGTAGCGGCAGAACCTCAGGCTCCGCCCCCCGCTCCCCCAACCAATCCAAAGCGCGAGGCGCCGATGGAGCGGCCAGAGGGCCGCGCGGCGGTCCCCGTCTCCTCTGTCAAACCCCTCTCCCCTCCATCACTCACCCCTCCACCCAGTCCTGCCGCTGCAGCTGCACTGGTCCGTGAGGTGGTGATGGACAAGATGGAGGGAAAACATCGGGACAGGGAGGAGGAGGGGGAGGAGGAGGAGGAGGAGGAGGAGGAGGAGGAGCTAAAAGGGGATGTGAACCAGCGACCCCGAAAGAAAGCGTCCCGGACGGAGGACGATGAGCTGCCGCCCATGATGTGAGATGCCCGTCCAAGCTTTGTCCAAATTGTCCTCTCTTGTGTTTTCAGTCCCGTGTATTGACTTGAACCTGTGAATGGAAGTGAACAGGAAGCTGCTGTGCATCAGTGTATTGGCTGCATTGATGACTTCAGGGCACATAACACCACACACCCTTTCTCCCTGCCCTGTCTGCCCTCTCATTCATTGTTGTTGTTGTTGTTGTCGTTGTTGTAGGATGAGCCGGCGAGTGGCTTTTATGTCTGAGGACACAGAGTAAGTCTGTCAGCGTGAGTCTGGAGGAGCCTCATGCATGATGACAACTTGCGCACGATGTTCAGCATAGTTTAACATATGACACAACAACTTTTTAAATAACCTGCTTTTTAATGTCTTACTTTGCTTTTATTTCATTGCATTTCTGACGTGATTCTAACAGTGGTGGAGGACTCTGACCTTTTATTTATGTTTTAAACACATTTAAAAAGACTATGTATCTGCTTTCAGACATGCTCTGAATTCCACGTATTATCCTTAAATTACCACAAAGGGCTGTTTGTGGATATGCTGTGGTTAAAAATAGAAAACTGAAAAATGGAAATGATTGAATATTTTTTTATTCAACTGAATTTACTTACACTAATTAAAGGTACAGTGTGTTGAATTTAGTGGCGTCTGGTCTGTTCTGGGCTACTGTCACAACATGGCCGCCTCCTCAGAGAGGACCTGCTCTTAGTTTAAACATGAAGGGCTCATTCATGGGTAAAGAAAACAGTCATTCATACATACAGGTGATTATACAAATATCAACAGATCCGAATTATGATTAAATTATCATAGAAATGGAAATGATTCCCTCTAAATCTTACACACTGCACCTTTAAAGCAGCTATAAATTCAGCCCCCACGTACAAACAACTCATTTCACCAGTCTAATACATTTGAATGTGCTTGGTTTGTGATGTAGAGTTTATTCATTTGCTCTTTTGCTTGTTTTAAATGCTTCATTTCATATATCGGCAACATGTTATTGTCATGAAGTGCAGGTGTGGAAGCAACACACACGACTAATAACAGTCCAACACCTGCAGTCCA
>JAFBJT010111079.1:3060-20789 GCA_016785325.1 Chascanopsetta lugubris
TTTAAGGAAAGCCCTGTGTAAATATATATATATATATATATATATACATATATATATATATATATATATATATATATATGTATAAACTAATTTATACAGACACTTTTACAGACGTATAATCACATTAATATATGACTTGCTTTTTACATTATCTTAAAATAAGCCTCTCAAAAGTGCAGTGTGTAAGATTTGTGAAATCGAGAGGTGAAGTTGTATGTTGTATCCATCACTTCACCCCCACTTATGGTCGACTTCAGTTGTCAATGAAGCTCAAAAGATGTTAAGTACATCCACTCAGGGTTAATGTAAAACATGGCGGCCCCCATAGGGTGGACCCCCTCCTCATGTAAATATACATTAATGGGCTCATTTAAGTGTAATGGGAAAAAAAATACATCGAGGTAATTACAAATTCATCAAAATGTCAGTGTGCGATTGTTTTGTAATCTTTTTAGAAGTGACAAAAATGAAATCTCACACACTGCACCTTTAATGTATATTTACATCGAGGGCGAGTCTATGTTTTTACAATGGCCCATAGGTTCGCCTTCATGCTCGGGTACAAAATACAACTTCACCTGTAGATGTCATCAAATCTTACACACTACAGCTTTAAGGCAATGCCATCACCGTTAATGCTCCATGTAACGAATACACACGTCTGGTGTATGTGCAGGCCTCGCGTTCCCTTACTCTGAATAGTGGATGATATTGCAGGCTCGCTAAAGGCCATGAGTAAATTGATGGCGGACCTTAAACATCACCCACAGCCCCCATCTCTTTGTGCCTGGATCCCTTCTGTCCACCGCAAAGGTCACCGCGCCTCTCCCATGCACCCATGCAGTTTCTGCCCGGTAACCACAACCCCCCCCCCCCCCCCCCCCCCCCCCCGCGAAGGACACTGGCTTTAATGGGAAACGGCGGCGAAATTGATAATGAATCCAACCAACGCAGCGCACTTCTTCTTCAATTTTGTGTATTCTATCCCCGCCCACAACTGTCTCTCCGCAGTGGAGAGGAGATCAAAAGGGGGAATGATAAAAGGGCTGCAGCTTCTGGGTTCTTTCAGTCTGTGATTCCTGATTCAGTCCATTAAAATGAGTCCGTGAGAGAAACTGTCTGTCATGGCTGACAGCTCCCACCGTGACGCCTTACAGGGGGTTTTGCCGCAGAGCACCCGGAGAGACGGAACATTATGGATCAAATCCGCCATTATTTGGCTGACATGAACAACTTTTTTTCAGTTTCACGCACTTTACTCCAGTGCTAATTCCATTACAAGTATACATCTGAGGCGCTTGGATATACTGTGGCATTTGAAGATGGATGTGGTGTCCGTGACATCACCCGTTGGTTTACTAAAAAGTAAAAGTGACTCAAAACAAAAAAGTGTTTAGAAATAAAGATAAAAAATGAAATAAAAGTCTCTAAAAGTTCAAGTTTCTAGAAGTAAAAGTGTAAAGAGGTCACACTTGTCTGGCCTGGTCGTTCGTCATCATCACAATTAGACCCACGAGAGACAACTAGCAAGACCCCCACACCCCGTACCCCGTCTATATCATGCGAGACAATATCAAGCATGCACGATTATCCAGGCGGTGTTCGCATTTACACAAATTCCTTTAAATTCTATTATATTTCGATGAAAAGAGGTAACTGTACAAACCCTTCAATGGCACAGTATAGAAGTGAATGGTTGAAGACGCTACGTGTGTAAAGGATACAACCTATTCATCACCAATATTGATCAAAAGTTGTATCATACCTATAATAGTATGTTTTTCTATCCGCCTCTGAATCTTGAACTGAACAACATCCTTACTTTGTTTTCTCTTCTCTAAATAGCTTTACTTTCACTATGACATTTGCCCTTGAGCTCTTTTTAATTAGACCATGTTTCTGTCATTAGAAAGTTAAACAGTTTGGTCTCATTCTACGAACTTAGCCCTCGTGAAAATGTAAATGATTGTTGCACATGCACTTTTGAGTGTGTTGTTTTTTGTCCGCTGTTGCATTCATGTGGTGGCACTTAATGGTATAATTGAAAATTGCCCTCGACTCCTTGACAAGGAGAGTGTTTATTTATAGGCGACATGTTTTCTCTTGTAATTATGAGTTATTGAAAAGCAGCGTGGTTCGACATGAAGGCGTCTTGCGGGAGATAAGACGTCCTCGTGCTGCGACCGGCATCTCTTCTGAATAGTAATGAACGATAGCACAAACACGGTTATCATTAAAACATAACAGCCGTCCCTCCCTCCATCCTGTTGGCTCTACAGAGAGAAACGCCGCCAAGACGGAGTTTCCAATTAATGAATTTTGCAAGAAAGAAAAAAAAAAAAAGAAAAGATGATTGAAATAGATTTTAAGGCTTTCTTCAGAATTAATGATACAAATGTCTGAGGGAATTAAAAGCTAGTGTGGCCATCCATTCAGAGGAGTCAGCCAGGCGTGGGAGCTGTTCTCAGAGTCCGATTAGTCAAACACCTGCGCTGGTGGACTATTTTGCATTGTCTCGGTAAAACAGTGCAGAGATGATGACTCAAGCAAACACATCAAATGTACTCAGAGAGAAAGACTGTAAATGCGTTTAGGAGAAACAGAGGCCACGATAAGTCTTTTTCGTGACATGTGCACATGCATCAGAGACATGTTAATATAGGAGCAGTAATAGCAGCTAATGAATGAGTGTCATTATATTAGCATGGTTTAATCCTGCGCTTCACGCATCATTTGTCCCCCATTGTAACATACATATGAATTTATAATGGAGGATCTTAATGTGAGAAGTCCACAAGAATAATAATCAAGCCATCGCATAACATTAAAGGTGAGGTGTGTACGATTTTGGTCATTTTTGTGTCACTTCTAAAAATGTTACAAAATAATTACATAGTGACATTTTCATGAATGTATAATCACCTAAATATTCTATTTTTTTCCAATACCCTCAAACGAGCCCATTTCTGTTCATTTACATGAGGAGGAGGGTCCTCTCTTTGGAGGCTGCAATGTTCTTACAGTGGTCAAAGTGGGTGTACTAAACATCTATTGAGTTTTTATGACAACTGAAGTCTACCATAGGTTCTCCTGCATCTTCAGGAGGGTGAGGTGATGGATACAACATGCAACTTCACCTCTAGCGGTCACCAAATCGTACACACTGCACCTTTAAAGTTAACCTTTAAACTGACCTCTCTATGAAGGCCAACACGTCAGAGCCCAGAATGGACAAAATAAACTACTTTTGGATTTTGATAATAACTCGGGGCTGCCATACTTCCCTACTGCAACTTTAACTTGAATGAACTTAGAATGGAATTGTATGTGTTAATTGCAGCATCAGCTCATTTTATATTCACCCTCTTGTGTCTTCTTTCGCCACAGGTCCACTCTCTATGAACTAACATGGACAAAGTGGTCATCTGTTTCCTGTTCCTGGGAACCGCAGTCATGATGGTCCATGCATGTCCCAAATACTGTGTTTGCCAGAACCTCTCAGAGTCCCTGGGCACGCTGTGCCCCTCCAAAGGCCTCCTGTTCGTGCCACCAGACATCGACCGGCGGACAGTGGAGCTCCGGCTCGGCGGCAACTTTATCCTCAAGGTCACCACTCAGGACTTTGCCAACATGAGCGGCCTGGTGGATCTGACGCTGTCCCGGAACACCATCAGCACCATCCAGCCTTTCTCCTTCATTGACTTGGAGACCCTCCGATCCCTGCACCTGGACAGCAACCGGTTGACCGAGCTGGGGCCGGACGACCTGCGGGGTCTTGTCAACCTGCAGCACCTGATACTCAACAACAATCAGCTGAGTCGGATCCACGACACGGCCTTCGACGATCCGTTACTGACGCTGGAGGACCTGGATTTGTCGTACAACAACCTGCGCAGCGTGCCTTGGGAAGCCATCCGCAAGATGGTCAACCTCCATCAGATGAGTCTGGACCACAATCTCATCTCATTCATTTCCGAGGGGACTTTTACCGATTTGGAGAAACTGGCCCGTTTGGATCTGACGTCCAACCGTCTCCAGAAACTCCCGCCGGACCCTATTTTTGCACGATCCCAAAGCAACATTGATGTGATGAGCACTCCTTACGCCCCCGTGCTCTCTCTGAGCTTCGGCGGCAACCCGTTGCACTGCAACTGCGAGGTGCTCTGGCTCCGAAGGCTGGAGCGCGAGGACGACATGGAGACCTGCGCTTCGCCTACCACTCTAAAAGGGCGTTACTTTTGGTCAGTGCGGGAGGAGGAGTTTGTGTGCGAGCCACCTTTGATCACGCAACACACACACAAGCTGCTCGTGCTCGAGGGCCAAACGGCCAGCTTGCGCTGCAAGGCCGTCGGCGACCCCATGCCGACCGTGCACTGGGTCGCCCCGGACGACCGTTTGATCAGCAACTCCTCCCGAGCGATGGTGTACGAAAACGGCACCCTGGACATAATGGTCACCACATCCAAGGACTATGGGATTTTTACTTGCATCGCTGCTAATGCCGCTGGGGAATCCACGGCCTCTATCGAGCTATCGATCATTCAGCTGCCGCATCTGAGCAACGGTACGAACCGAACCACGCAATCCAAGTCCGGGCCCTCGGATATCACCAGCTCCACCAAGATAAGCAAAGGGGAGCCGAAGCCGCCGCCTGAGAAGGTCGTGTCCGTGTCAGAGGTGAACGCAATCTCCGCTCTGGTCAAGTGGACTGTGAGCAAATCGACCCCAAAGGTCAAGATGTTTCAGCTGCAGTACAATTGTTCCGACGATGAAGTCCTGATCTACAGGTAAGAACAATTCCATTTTAAAGGTGCAGTGCGTAAGATTTGGTGACCTCTAGAGGTGAAGTTGTATGTTGTATCCCTCACCTCACCCACACCCCTCGGAGGATGCACGAGAACCTGGTGTAGACTTCAGTTGTCATTAAAGCTCAAAAAGTACATCCATTCTGGGCTACTGTAAAAACATTGCGGCCTCCACCCGCTCTTCATGTGAATATACATTAGTGGGCTCCTTTTAGGGTAATGGGAAAAAAATAAACGTTTAATAAACATAAATGTAAAATGTAATAAATGTATCTGAGTAAAGTAAATGGATAGAGAGGAATACAACTGTCATAATAATAGTAGTAGTGACAACAAGTAGTACATATCTGATCAATAATGTTTATTTGCAGAATCATAGTGGTGCTTACTTGTTATTTGCAGATCAGAGTAGGAAAAGGATTACAGACTCATTTTAAATGTGTCTTTCCAAAGAGGCTCAAGTCCACGATGATGTAAGCCGGGAGACGTCTGGGCTCCTCTGAATCAATTTCCTGTCTCAAACGAGACGGCGAAGGCATTGACATTAAACCGGGATAATTAAACTGGAAATATAGAAAAAAAAAACAGCCTTGCCCCCATTATTAAATCATATTTAGACAGATAGGGGATACGAGAATGGACCAAATGAACTACAATGTGCTGAATAAACAAATCCGCACATATTGGCTTAATGCACCTAAACACAGTAATGGAGGCGTATTAGCCTAAGTGGGCTAAAAAGTATCACCAGAAAAGTATGCAAATCGCTAAAGTGGCCATTTTATATCATCTCCACGCTTCCTCCAACACCGGCGATGAATGCATCAGCACCTCAGCGTGAATTAGCAATGACATTCCCCGTTAATTAAGTCTGTGCACAATTTCTATGCATTCCCTTTAATTAATGCAAGATAATTCACGATAAACAGTTATTAACTGTGAATATGAGAATTGGCTCATTACATTAGCTTCAAAATAAAAGCACAGGATTTTTCTGAATGTATTTTTCCCAAAGCCCACCCACCTTTGGGTCGCGGCTCACCAGCTGAGAATCACTGATCCCAATCATGTCTCGCAGTACATGTGTATTTTTACATTTTGTTTGACCTTGCAGTTTTATTGATGGATAGAAGAGATTTTCATAGTTTAAAGGTGCAGCGTGTAAGATTCGGGGACTTCTAGAGGTGAAGTTGCATGTTGTATCCATCACTTCACCCTCAACCTCCTGAGCATGCAGGAGAACCTGTGGTCGACTCCAGCTGTCATTAAAGCTCAAAAGATGTTTAGTATGTCCACTTTTACTACTGTAGAAACATGGCAGCCTCCATAGAGAGGACCCCCTCCTCGGGAAATTATAAATCAAAGGGCTCATGTTAGGGTGCTGGAAAAAAATTAAACATTCACGTGATAATAAATCCATGAGAATGTCAGTATGTAATTGTTTTGTAATATAAGTGACAAAAATGATATCTTACACACTGCACCTTTAAAAATAATTCTCACGTGCCCTCGGTGATCATTATCATGGAATGAGGTTTCTATAGGCTACAGGCAGAAACAGGGACAAAAGGAATACATTTACTATATATGCCGATATAGACTATGCCCGGACAGCTCTTTTGCATGTCACAAGACAAATTAGGAGCTGGAAGGAGAAGACGATGTGCACAGGGAGGTCTTCTGTTTTTGAATTGATATTGATATGACTTCATTGACTGCACATGCACACCTACTGCGTTGGCGTTGGCTGACACAGTTTCCCAGGGCACTGCCCGCACTCGAGCTGCGCCGTGATTAAAAATCAATCTGCGCCTGGTGGAGGAGGAGAGGGAGGAGGAGGATTGCATGAGCTCCCTCAAACAGGAGATGCAGCTCAGGTTCTTTGGAGTTCGTAGTCTGTGGTGGATGGAGACACTTCACGTGGAAGAGAGCGCAGCACACTAACAAAAGGGGGTTATGACCCAAGAGAGACACGTTCTACCTATACACTGTACTCATTATTACGTTTAGGCATTAATCCTGTGCTTTTATGCAAATTCACACCATTAAAGGGTCAAAAATAGCTTTTGATTTTCTGAGGGTTTGGATCAAGGGCTGCAGACAGAATAGTTCCAAACCCAACTGAAAAGACTTCCAACCAGTTAAAACACACATATACTCACATGCTGAGTCATGTTTAAGGTGGTAACAGACAGAGAGGGAAATACATCATCTCATATAATCAATAAAAAGTTATGGCCACACGAGGTTATGTAAAAGGTTACACAGGTTTTTACTGCACTCCATTGATTGACAGCCCTTCTCAACAACTAATTGATAAACAGCAACACTGACTTTCACTTTCAATGAGAAGCAGTGAGGCTGAGTTAATCAGACATATTTAAACATCTGTTATCGCAACGGCTCGAACAACACAATGAATGCTAAACGGAAAGTACGAGAATTCAATATTCAAAAAGCGGCCATTCAATACTTATCTCATTACCATTGCTTCATGCATATCAAATGTAATAAAACCAAGGCTAATGAAGTCATCTCTCCGAATTAGTGCTCGCATATAAATATCTACTTAGCATGCTTTATTTGGCTATGTCTTTGATGTGCCCCAGTTTCATAAACTAACCCAGTGCTACTTTAACAACTAAACTTCTCTCACCTTGTCTTGAACTCAGCAAAACACGAGGACACAACTGTTAAAACTCTCTCTGTCTCCTCTTGTAGGATGATTCCCATGACCAGCAGAGCCTTTGTAGTCACCAATCTTGTCCCGGGGATGCAGTACGACCTTTGCGTCCTGGCCATCTGGGACGACACCGCCACCACTCTCACCGCCACCAACATCGTGGGCTGCGTCCAGTTCGTCACCACCGAGGACTACCCCCAGTGCCAGTCCCTCCACAGCGGTTTCCTGGGCGGCACCATGATCCTGGTCATCGGCGGGATCATCGTGGCCACGCTGCTGGTGTTCATCATCATCCTCATGGTGCGCTACAAGGTGACGAGCGGCATCAGCACCAACAAGTTGCCCACTGTGAGCAACACGTACTCGCAGACCAACGGGGGACTGAACCGGTTCAACGGGGCCCTGCCGCAGGTGAAGTCCACCGTGGTGGTCATGCGCGAGGAGATGGTGGAGTTCAAGTGCGGCTCCCTCCAGAGCAGCCTCTCCTCGTCCTCGTCCTCCTCCAACTCGTTAGAGAGCCAACCGGTGCGAGGGGCCGCAGACCGCTACAGCATGCAGAGCAGCGAATGCAACACCTTGCCCAGCAGCAAGTTTCGGAGGCACGGGCACAGCACCAAAGCGCGGCCCAACCTGGACCACCTTTTAGGGGCCTTCACCTCCCTGGAGCTGCGAGGGGCGGCGAGGGAGCAGCAAGGGACTTCCGGCCCTCCCAACGCTGCCAACACGACAACGGCGGTGGCCGTGGTGCCCCCGTCCGATAGGGAGCCCCTGCTGGGGAGGGCCGAGTCCACCACCATGCTGGGCCGTCTACTCGGGCTGCCCCAGGAGAGCAAGCCCAAGAGGAGCCACTCGTTCGACATGGGTCACGTGGGGGCCACGCAGTGTCGCAGCAACTACCCGCGCAGGATCAGCAACATCTGGACTAAACGTAGTCTGTCCGTTAACGGCATGCTGCTGCAGTACGACGACAGCGAGGATGAGAAGCCCACTTTCGAGAGCTCCGAGTGGGTGATGGAGAGCACGGTGTAACCCAGAGGTCATTGGTCGAACTCACGAATCTATATCAGGAGATGAAGGAACTGGAGTGCAGAGGACGGGGTGTTCCCACTGGGAATACAACTTTGCATGAAGATCATCCATGTGAATACTGTCTGAGTCATTGTTTGTGCAAAGACGCTGGAATTTAGAGATTTCCTGGCCATGATCTCGACAGTTTCTATCTGTGTTTGAAAAAAGTATTTCGAAAAACACTGGACTAATTCCCAATCTACAAAGCACACGCGTGCGCGTGCTCTGTGAAAAAAAAAGAGTTCAAAATGGATATACTTTGTCTTTATCAAATGAAAATGAAATAATTAAAACACGCCAAGAGGATTTGCCCCCACCGTGGAACTGATTGTGTATCACAACGTTGTGGATCCTCAACATGGAACGGGACTACTGGAACAGTAGCAGGTCGAGGGACCATCGGAGCGAGTAGAGAAGTCTTCTTTATTTTCTTTTTTCTATCATTTTTACTATTTATTATTTTAGCTGAGTCATTGGCAGGCAGAGGCACAGCTCCTGGGATGATGTGAGGTAGTTGTTGGATCGGAAACACACGCAGAGGCTGCACTGTCCCCTTCACAAACTGGCCATCGCACACCTTTTCAGTGTCAGCCCTGGCACGTCTTTATAGTGGCCCCTCACCTAACAGGCGTCGTACATCTTTTCCTGGTCCCTTCACATACTGTTCCTCGCACATCTTTACAGTTGCCCTTCAAATAACAGCCCTTGCACATTTCAAATAACAGCCCTTGCACATTTCAAATAACAGCCCTTGCACATCTTTACAGTGGCCCTTCAAATAACAGCCCTTGCACATCTTTACAGTGGCCCTTCAAATAACAGCCCTTGCACAACTTTACAGTGGCCCTTCAAATAACAGCCCTTGCACAATTTTACAGTGGCCCTTCACATAACTGCCCTTGCACATCTTTCCAGTGGCCCTTCACATAACTGCCCTTGCACATCTTTACAGTGGCCCTTCACATAACTGCCCTCGCACATCTTTACAGTGGCCCTTCACATAACTGCCCTCGCACATCTTTACCGCGGCCCTTCACATAAAAAGTCCTCGCATATCTTTAAATCCGAGTTTGATCACAACCTGACAACATGAGAGTCCTAATCTCTAGATGACTGAAACCACAACAAGCCAAGTCTTGTTTGTCTACCTCAGGTTATGTATCATATGAGGTTATTTATATTATAGAAATAAAGAAATATATATGTTTAAATGTGCACAGATGGATGGTAAACACAACATTGTTCCCATCAAAGTATTATTTAGTTTACAGCCAATTCCGTATGGTGGAAATCCTGCTGCAGTAAAATCCCCCCCCCCCACCCCCCTTCATTGATGGGCACTGGCAACAGGCGAGAACGCGCCATTGATGTAAACAAAGTGTTCTCTCAGGGTCTGGTTTCAGATGCTATCAGCACATACAAAAATCTTTGAAATCCATAGTACCCTCTTAATCACTTGCTCAAAGGCACAGCGGGGTGTATCATCCGGCTGCGGTGCTCTTCAGGCAGCACAATGGAGGGTGAGACAGTTACTCGTCAAGCCAGGTTAAATAGGGGGATGAGTCCAAATTCACATTTATTACACAGATAAAAGTCCTAGGGGAGGACAATAAGTGGGGTTAAGATTTTTATCAAGGGCCAAAAATCTCTTTTTTTTCAAACCTTTATTGGTTTAAACATAATTTAAATCAGCCCTTTATCTCACTCTCTCATATTGGACTAAACTTTGTGAAATTTGTGAGCATTCAGTTGAACTTCCCACACATTTTCATGCCTTCCTCGGTACCCTGTTAATCTCTGCTGCATTTCAAAGACACGGGGTGGTCATTGTTTTATTTTATTTGATTTTTTTATTATTGTTTTATTCCCTAGGTGTACTGTTCTGTATATTGGCATTTTTGTACAATAATTGGGTGAGAATGTAAAATGGAGGGACTGGGGTTGTGAAATAGTACTTTTATTTTCCTGTGAAGCAAACAAGTGAGAAGGTGCTTTACTGTGGTGTACCAACTCGGTCGTCGTTAGCCCGGCACTCTGGAATTGGTGTGTTACATGAGAGCAAGTAGCGACGGGAGGTGTTTTTAAAGGGCTAATTCACCCAAATTACAAGAAACAAAGTCCGCCTGGTTTAATGGAATATGTAAATACACTTTTTGTTGCTGCCCAGGGTTTGATATTATGTTTTTTGAGATTTTAAGTAGAATATAGTTGGGGTTAGTGCAATGTGACAAGATGGCATCATGTATTCAACGGGCTAATTTTGGCAAATCAGCACTTGGCCTGGCAATTACATTCAAAATCTGCTGTTTCATTCATCCTTGCCAGAGATCCCCATTATTACCCATAAACAATAGATCATGACAGTCCCTTTTAAATGCAGTTTATTCCAATTTTAGAAATAATGTTAAGGAAAAAGCATTTAAATCTGCTTAAGGGCATTTCCGCACTCAGAGTGGAGTTCATATTGTATTACTGCATCTTTGTATCTTAACAAAATACTACTTTTAATTCACCCTTCAATTTGCCATCTGCTATTCTATTTCATTATAGGGCCAAAATAGACATCCCTATTGGTTAAACACTTTATTGTAAACACAACATCTATCAATAGTTCTGCATTTATGTGCAAGGATTGTACATACTGTACCTTGGGAGTGGGTGACCTAAATTCTAACACATCTATGTTTCCCATGTCAAATATTTCATAAAATGCGATAATAAAAGTATCGCAACTATGCACAGAATTTGAATACATAAGGAACATTTGCAGAAATCTGTGCACAACCATTTTGGGGTGATGAGACTCGACAATCTCAAAGACAAATGCATCAAACCCTGAACAAACTGAACCTATCTCCATCATGGCTGACTTCTCCAGTGTACAAAAAAAAAAGTTCTTTTTGAGGTGGTTTTGGGTGAATTACCCCTTTAACTTCTTTACTTGTGGCCTCATGTGACACTCCCCCTCTGCCTCGCTTACACAGACCACCATCTAAGTGTGTACTTGACTCGACATAGACATGATTCTCACCTGAGGTTCTAGGTTTAAAAGAAAAAAAAATCTGTTTCTGTGTGAAAAACATTTTGCTACAAAAATGATATAAAATACTGATGACTTCCTATGAACCAACCTGGCTCCTCTGTGTGTTCTCTTCTTTGTGGATTAGGTTGCTAATTAGATTCCTCTGAGTGGCCTTATTGTTCCCTATTCCCCACAAAGGAGCGGGCAGCTAACGGAGTGTCCTTCCTCCTCTGTTTACCGTGGACGAGCCAAAGCTTTTCCCTCCTGAGGTCCAGCTCTTGTAATCAGGCCAGTCCGCTGCCGACTCACCTCAGCACTGCCCTTATTACAAATCACCTGTACATGCAGCTCCTGGGCCAGATCCCATAATACGGTCTTAATTCATATAATCTGTCAGGAAAGGTGCTTACAGCAGCATTGAGTAGATATAATCTCTGAGAGGAGGCCAAGTGTTGCATGATAAGGCAGCAATGTGCACCTGCTGATGGCTCATGGAGTGGAATGAGCGTCATGACTGGGGGAAATGGCTTTGTTGAATGGTTGGAAAGGACAAGGGTGTTTTCACGGAGGGAAAACGGCAAGGAAATTTGGGGTACACTTGTTTTTTACTGCGTGAACAACTGAAGAATATGCAGGTTTTCAAAAGTGCCATGTGTAAGATTTGGTGACACCTAAAGGATGAAGTTGCATGTTGTGTCCATTACCTCACCCTCACCCTTCTGAGCAGGCAGGAGAACCTGTGGTAGACTTCAGTTGTTAAAACTCAAAAGACGCTTAGTGAAAAAAAAAAATCAATAGGCATATTTAATATATATATATATGTTAAAATAGTGGAGAATATACATTTACGTGATGATTAATTCATAAAAATATCAGAACGTAATTGTTTTGCAACACTTTTTAGAAGTGACAAAAATGACCAAAATCGTACACACTTCACCTTTTAACGTTTGCTGGAGTCAGGAGTTCGATCATACCTGGAAGTGGGTGAAGTGAAGTCTGCGCAGAGTTGGTAGTTTGCACTTCACACCCTGCATTTGCTGATGCGAGCGATGCCTCACAGACAAACAGTCCTCGGCAAGACTTATGATCAAGAGACGCTGATTTGCTTAGCGATTTGAAAACGTCGACTCTTTTGAGTTACACTCTCCCGAGAAGCGCACGGGCAGCGGGCGGTGCTCAGTCCTCGGGCTCAAACATGAACACATCCACCTTGCCTGCACCATGTGTGGAACACTGCGTCCTTGGCACAGAACTCGCGCAGGAGGCTGCCGCTCGGCTTAACGCCCTTCGGTGTTTGGTGAGGGAAGGAAAAGGAAAGCAATGGTTGTTTTGATTTTTGTTGTGCCTCTCCGCTCCGGAACGCACGGAATCAACACGGAGGAGAAATATGAATTCACAAGTTCACGGACTTGCGTGATGAAGTGTGAGTGAGTGGGGGATGTGCCTGCAGAAAGTTGATTAAAGTAAATAAACTTTAGGTCACGACAGCCAGGGTTTGAAGACATCGCTTGCGCTTTGGGAAAGTTGAAAGAGGTCCAGTGTGTAGTGATACTCCGCAGTGAAACTGCACACAACATGCAACGTCACCTCTAGAGGTCACCAAATCGTACACACTACACCTTTAAAGCAGGGGTGTCAAACTCATTTTCATCGAGGGCAACATCAGCAACATGGTTGCTCCCAAGGGCCCGGTTTTAATTGTGGGACTAAATGTGATTACTACCCAACATTGTAAAATAACTGTCTTCATACTTGATTGTCATTGATTCAAGTTACAAATATTGTATATGCATTTAAATACATGTGAAAATGTATGCTGCCACTGTAACACGCTGAATATATTACCACACATAAAAAAGTTTAATGTGTAATTCACTAGAGTTCATGGGGCAACGTAAGCTTTAGACTTGAATGTTTAAACAATCATATGCCGATAAGGTCTCAGGGGCCCCATAGAATAATCCTGTGGGCAACATTTGGCCTCGGTGCGTCGTTACGGCGATGAGGCAAATGTTTTATTTGCCAAACTTAAATCAAGTGCGGTGCACAACATGAGGAAACAAACCTGTTGGGGAGGAAACGGGACAAGATAACGTTGCCAAACGAATGAAATCAGGAGAACAAAACGAGGCCCAACACTATAATATCAAACCAAACTCAGGAAATCAGGCCTAGACTAACTAACAATAGGTCTAACTAATGTGCATGGACA
The DNA here is from genome assembly GCA_016785325.1 of Chascanopsetta lugubris. Taxonomy (NCBI): domain Eukaryota; kingdom Metazoa; phylum Chordata; class Actinopteri; order Pleuronectiformes; family Bothidae; genus Chascanopsetta; species Chascanopsetta lugubris. The sequence continues at coordinate 16,854 of JAFBJT010111079.1, forward strand.
GAAAACCACTGCGTGGTGAAGTGTACAGGGTACCCCCCCACTCACCTCGTCCCACCAGAATCCCCAGCGCAAGGTGAAAGTGAGAAAGGGACAGTAACGAGTACAAAAGGTGAAGCAGTAGCAGAAAGAGCGAGTCTAACGGACAAAGTGGATCAGAGAAGGAGCCTCCGCTGAAGGACTGGACCAGCGCAGGGTCAGCGCCTCGGCGAGCAATCAGAGCGCCAGCTGTGCAAGCCTCCTGTGTAGGTTGCCCTCTCCCTCGATTGGCCAGATCCGCACAGGGGGAGAACACATGCCACTCCCACTTCACCTGCTCAGGAGAGAGAGCAGCGAAGAGCAACAGGCAGGAGAGGGAGACAAACACACACACACACACACAAACACACACAATGGGATGTAACAGGCCTGCAGGCCACAAGTTTGACACATTAAAGGGTTCACCCGAGTGAAATCGCTTACCTCAAAGAACAACAATGAGCAGCTGGGGGCTTCCCGTTCTCACCTGGGGCCCATTTCACGAAGCAGGTTTAGCGCGAACTTGAATTCAAACTCAGAGTCACTGATTGAATTGAACTTAAAGTTAAACGTTTTAAAGTTGAACTTAATTGAACCTCATTCGACCGACGAGGTAACGTGCAACTCGACAATATCTCGCTGGTCTGTATCACCATCTCATCTTCTGCATCTCAGGAGAGGTTGACGGCATTCTGCTGGGAGACAGGGGCGCGCCCCCTGTCACAGGTGGGCCCGTCGACCCCTAACCCTGAACCCCGGCCAGGCCCCCAACAGCACCTCCGTGTGGCGGGCGACATTATTGGGGCATGTGTCGTTCTCCCTGGTAAGGCCATTATTTTGAGGAGAGCGACACCCTGCCCCCCCCCCCCCCCCCCCCCCCCCCCCCCCCCCCCCCCCCCCCCCCCAGAGACAAGACGCAGGGGACGACCCCACCCACTTAACCGATTGTGACTGACGGCGGAGCTTTGCGCTTTGAGCTTTTCGATGATCACAACCAACACAGAGACCACCACTCAACTGTACTGCCATTTCTGGACCTCTTCATTTCCTGCGAACACAAAGCAGCAGTTGATATGTCCAAACGTTTGGTTTTTCACATCGACGCATCTCATGTGGAACCAGATCTGCCTTTTCTCGTCAAGTCGGCCCCAGTTTCCCAACGAGGTGCAATTTATCCAACTCCTTCGCCTTCAACTCGAAATGCACGAGGACGGAGGGGTTTTCTTGCCGCTGTGCGTGAGTCCTAATCTAAAACATTCCCAAGATTGACTCGATATCTCACCGTGTTGCGGTGGGCTGGGATGCTCTCTTCTGCACCTCCCTCCGGTGCGAGGGGCCCGGCCCGTCCTCCCCCTCCTGCAGCTCGGCCATGCTCGGTCCAAAGTAAATGAATAGTGACAAGTGGCTGGTGGTGTTGCGGTGAATCCACGGTTAAAAGGATAAGCGTGTCGGTTCGAATGCGGAGAGACAACCGTCAGTGACCCAGCCTCACCTCTGTGTTATACTGAAGAGTAGCTTATGGCCGCAAGGCGTCCTGATGAGAGAGGGGGCTCCGCGAGGGTCCCATCCGAATCTGTTGGGGAAAAAAATGTGACACATGCATACGTCCATATAAAATACCTGCACAACATTAAAAACGATAAAAAAAAAGCCATTATCACAGGAGTCAGTGGCTCAGCTGAGCTCCCTCCAGGAATTCCCAGAGTCAGAGTTCTGGCTGAGGGCCAGTGCCTCTGCCTGCTTTGGAGGAGGGGGTGCGGGGCCTCCGTCGCTCTTTCGGCCCCTCTGCCTTCGTATTGAAGTCAAACGCTCATTTAATTAGGCTTGATTCATGTTTTCACAGGATCTAATCCATTAAGTAAACAGGATAGGCAATCTGAATAGAACAGGCTTTTATTCATCCCGCAATTGGCCAATCGGACAAACATTTGCGACAGCGGCACACTTAATTAGCCCCCCAACATGTTTAATTCTGTACAGTCAATGTGATGCCTTGGATTACCTGTTTGAAGGATGTTCTTATACCTCATTTTGATTTTCTTGCCAGACCGCTTCTCCACGGCCGGTTTGCACCTAAATGACAATTTAGTTTATGTTCATAACAATTCCACAGCAATTTATAATGTTGTTTTTTTTGTGTTTTTTTTCCGTTACTCTTAAATGAGCCCATTAACGTATATGTTCTTGAGGAGTTCGAATAACAACTGGAGTCTACCACAAGTCCTGCATGTTCAGAAGGGTGAGGTGATGGATGCAACACGCAACTTCACCTTTAGATGTCACCAAATCGTACACACTGCATCTTTAACCGTCAGTTATGACAATGAAAAAGACTTAGGTAGCAGAGGCAGCAAACTTTGCGGCTACAACTAAGTCGGTAGTAGTTAGACTGCTATTAATAGTCTGAACAGTGCAAACCAATGTACCAGAGCGGGCAGAATGAGAGCAGCTTTTTTTATTTTTTTTCCATTTTCTCTGACACTGATTAATAAAGCAGGGCCAGAACACTTTTTACATCCAGTTGGACTATTTGGGGAACAGCATTCACCATATCTACTGTACCAGCTGTCCCCTCAGCACAGAGTGCGTCTGAAGATGGACGGCATGGCTGCTCCCTAAAATGTGAAGCTTAATTCCCTATGGTCAGCATTTAGTTTACTTAGCAGTGTTTCATTTACACCAATGCATCACAGCATACTAGTAATAATAAACAGGAAGTAAAGAACAACACCATGTAGTAATGGGTGTATTGATAGAATAGGATACAGCACCTCCCCTCAAACTTGCAGCAAATTGTAGCAGTGGCCACTTGCGGTACTGCAGCAGAAATTAGTTTTTCCCATAGACCACAATAGTAATTTAGTTGGGCTGCATAACCCCCAACTAAATGTTACGCGTTGGCAGTCATGTCAGTTATTTTCAGTCGGTTTAGTTTAGTCTGTTCATATCGTGTAGTTTTGTCTGTGGGTTTAGTGAAATTAGTCCACGTTATGTTGTCTAGTCTGCGTGTTTTGTCGGTCAGTTCATTTCGTGCACTTCCTGTTTTATTTTGGTGAGGAGTTCTTGTCTTCCTGTCCATGTGCACTCCGTCTGCCTTTGTCTGTGTCTCCCCTGATTCCCTAATTGTCAACACCTGGTGTCCTCCTCTGATTGCCCGCACCTGGTCCTGATTGCCTCACTCCCTTCTTATACTCCCTTCTCCCTCTGTCCTGTTCCAGTGCGTCGTCGGTGTTTGTCAGCGCCTTGTCCCTCCTAAGTCATCGTTTCACGTCAAGCCAGAGATCCCCGCGATCCTTTAAGTTTCATTTGTTTTTTTCCAAGTTGTTTAGTGATCCACAGGATCCAGTTTAGTTTACGTGTTTCTACCTTTGAGCTCCCAGGCTCCATGTTTTGTTGGCAAAGTCACGAGAGGAACAAATTCCTTTGCATTTTCCCGCTCTGCCCCTGAGTCTCGAGCATTCGAGTCCAACCCTGGTGCGACATCGTGACAGAACGCACTGGCCGGTATGGACCCAGCTGAGACGGGAGCAGTGAAATGGGCTCGAGGGGCCCAGGGACTGCGCAACACGAAGAGCAGTTTGCAGCAGTAAACCAGTTGTTTCAACACCAAAAACGGTCAACACCAAGGCTTCCAGGACTTAGTCACTGACCAGATGGTCCGGTGAAAAGATGCTGCAGAGTGTGGGCCGCTGCTCGCCACCCGCACGAAGCTGGCGGCGGATCCCCGGTGGCGCGCGGCACCAGAGCACACGGCAGGCCAAAGGCTGCGACTCTCCACCGGGGATCTCCCCCTTCAAGTTGCCTCCAAGAAGCTCGCTCCACGGTGAGTCATTTCCCTGTGTCAAAAGTAATGAATCCTGTTTGTGTCGGCCCCCGTCGGCCCAGGGGGCTCCAGGTCCACCCTACCTTCTGAGTAGGTCC
>JAFBJT010111080.1:0-20029 GCA_016785325.1 Chascanopsetta lugubris
TATGCTAAGCTAGGATATGTTATGACAGGGTTACATTAAGTTAAGTTACTTAAGTTGCTACGATATCCTATGTTACAGAATGAGTGTGAAGGATCTCGCGACACCTTTAGGTGCCTCCTTCAGTACACTTGTCTTAACTAAGAGGAGCGAGCAGTGCCCCCTACAGCTCAGTCCTGTCTCTCACACAGAAACAGCTCTCTCTCTCTCTCTCTCTCTAAATGCCGGGCTCCTGAAAACTCATCACGGTGAGACGGTCCGAGGGCCTGGCAGCTCCCACTGACCCCGCGACCCTGGAGGAAGCTGACATTTACACTAATTTAGCTGGACACTGATGAGTGGACCTGTCTCACTGTCTGTCTGACTGAATATAGAAGTTAATGTAAAAGCTGAAAGCTGAAAAGTAAAAACGTCATAATACTGTATATTAATCCTCTCCACTAGAGTGTGCCATGTTGAACCACCATGTTTTCACAGGAGCTCAGAATGGACAAACTAAACACCTGTAGAGTTTGAATGAGGGGAGAGTGCACTCAGCTGCCGCATGCAACTTCACCACTAGATGGCACCGATTCCTAGACAGCGACATTTGTCTTTTTAACATCCAGCCAAAAACAACAACAAAAAATGTTGATTTCAGTTGAAAAAACAAGTTGGCGCAGAGCAACACCATCTGGTCAAGTCTGAGAACTGCAGCTGATCGAACCAACTACTAAAGTTGTGTCTTGCTCTTATGTCACTTCCTGTTTCATCCGTGTGTTCGATGATAAACCGTCTTTGTTTAAAGGTGCAGTGTGTAAGATTTCAGCCATGTTTGTTCATTCTAAAAATATTACGAAACAATTACAGACTTGAGATTTTCATGAATCTATAATCACCAAAATGTTGTATTTTTCTCCCATGACCCTTAAATGAGTCCATTAATGTATATTTGCAGGAGGAGCAGGTCCTCTCTATGGAGGCTGCCATGTTTTTACAGTAGTACAAGTGGACATATTAAACATCATTTGAGTTTGAATGACAACTGAAGTCGACCATAGGTTCTCCTACATGATCAGAAGGGAGAGGGTGAGGTGATGGATACAACATGCAACTTCATCTATGGAGGTCACCAAATCTTACACACTGCACCTTTAAAGTGTATTGACGCAAGTAGAATTTCAAAGATTTTATTGCAAGATGAAGTTTGACTCGGTTAGAAGAGGGGAATCTACAGGAAGTTTAAAAATACAATGTGATGAAGCTCTTTCAGGCATCTTTGTTTCCATGGAAACTCTCGGCTTCACATGTAAATACTTTGATAAGTGTACACCCACATGCACTGCTATTACACATGGCAGTATGAAATAGCAGTATTGTGTTCGTATCATGGTCTCCGAGTTTCGGCGTCTTTGAAAACAAGCTCTCTCTGAAATGTCCGATTCCGGAACATCCCGAATGACCTGGGATGCTGCCTGCTGACTGAAGTGCGTCTAAAGGTCTTTAGCATTTACCAGCCGCTTCGCCATGAACCCATTCAATCCAAACACATTACCCACAGACACCACCACAATGCCGCCGTCCACCCCCTCCCTCCCACTTCCTTCATTGTATGCGCCAGTTAGCCAAAGGGTGAGGAGGAGGATTCATTTCTGCTTCAGGAGCCGGCCCCCGCTGACCGAGCGGGAGCGAGGGCGAGCGGACGGAGGGAGTCACGCATGTGGAGAGCGTTATTTATTATTTCATTATTAAAATGAGGGAGGGGACGGGGTTAATCTGATGACTCAGGCATAAAGAATGTGCATTTAGTTTGTGCTTTTAGCTCGCATTAGCATAACCTGACCGCCATGACACACGATGAATGGACCCCTGATTGGCTCGTGTCAGCCAGCTTAATGTCAATACTAAATTGGAGGGCTTGTTAGGCAGGCTGGGGGTGGGGGGGGGGGGCGGCAGTGGCGAGCGGGGGGGGGGGGGGGGGGGGGGGGGCGGCAGTGGCGAGCAGTCATGTACAAAATAATGTCTATTAGGACTAATTTAATCAAGGCCTCCTTTTACAGATGAATTAGAATGTAGGGCCAATTATTTCTCTAGGTTTGCACTGGCCCTGCCTGTCAGGAACTCCCTGTGTGTGTGTGTGTGTGTGTGTGTGTGCGTGTGTGTGTGTGTGTGTGTGTGTGCGCGTGTTCTTTAAAACGCAGCCCGTGGGGCAGACTCGAATCAGCAGGGGCTACAGATAATGGCGAGGAGATGATGGCGGGCGGGATCAGATAGTTAACACATGAAACAGAGACTGCGCACAAACACACACGCGCTCACACACACTCTGCTTCCAGTGTGACTGTATCATTCGTCCCTGCGATTTTACAGAAGAGATTATGTGATTCCAATGTAATTGAACAAATCTTATGGATCAGAATTTCAGTGATTGTTCTTCCTGTGTTGTAAACAGGGCCAGGGCTTCGGCAAGAGGTCGAGTCTCACTAGCTTTAATGAAATAAATGACAATGTTGATTTTAAAGTTTCTTTGTGTCCAATGACGTTTTAAAAGCTTTGTTTGAGATTTTGCAGATTATTCTTTAAACACTGTGCTTAATTCACCTTGAATCTACCTCCTCCTGATTTTTATTTCCTGGAACATTTTCAGTACTTTTATTGTTTCTTCCCGTTTCCTGTCTCATAGGAGCTTGTAGCTGCAGCTCTTCTGCAAAACATGACGTCACATGAAATGGACTGGAGGCTAGGGTCAGGGGTCAAGTTAAATTAAATAAAGTAAAAATGAGACAGAATGAATACAGAGCACACACGCACACACACTCATAGTGTTCATGTCTAATAGCGATGAACGAGACTTTAAATCGTGTGTTAACGACGTTTCCTCCCTGATCGACGCCTCTGATGTGACATGTGTCCGTCTCACCAGTCCAATCTGTGTCAGCATCACACACTGTGTGTGTGTGTGTGTGTGTGTGTGTGTGTGTTTTATGCGCTGCGAGCCCCCCCCCCCCCCCCCCCCCCCCCCCCCCCCCCGCCATCATTCCCTCTGACCCTGGGGGGCAATTATCCCGTGATGTCGGGGCCTCTTGCTCGCCCCGTCTGTTCCCCTGAGTCCAATCCGGCCGCCGTGTGGAGCCGGCGGCTGCACCTGAACCCTGGCCCAGATTAAAAGTCTAATTTTAAATCTGTGGCCTTTTCTCAGACAGATCTGTCCCCGTCCATCCTCCGCCCACTCCCACAGACCTGCTGCTGAATTATTACTGGACCAGCATTCGTCATGTGGGGCCCGCTGTTAAGTGCACGGCGGCGGCAGCGAGGCGGCGAGACGCGGCTTTGCACGCTCATCCTATAGCTGCTGCTCATTTCTCTGCTGTCTAATTACGGTGTGGTGACTATAGCTCCTCCTACTGTTCGCGCCCCCCCCCCCCCCCCCCCCCCCCCCCCCCCTGTGGAAAATACATTGGAGCCCCCGCTCAGTTCTACGTCTGCAACGCCAAGACATGACCACTAAACCTGTTCTAGCAGGAAGCGACATCCCAGAATCATAAGAACATGAGAGAGACCAAACAGGAAGTCAGTGTGAGGACCAACCAAAATGTCCACCCTGTGGGACAGACAGCTAAAGGTCAGTGTTTGGCGTGAGGGACGGGAATACGAGCGGCTTCCAGGACACGGGGCGCCTGGGGGACGGAGGCCAGGAGGCGGGATCATCAGCACTGTCACTTCCTGTCGGCTCAGGCCCACTAACAGCAGCGGGCCCTGGGTGCTGGTGTTGCCACTCGACAGATAATTAAAACAATGAGTCGCGCTGAACGGAGGCGGTGGCGGCCCGTGGGCGCCCCGCGACAGGCGGCGTGCCCAAACTTAGCAGCCCCTTCAGCGGCGGCATCAGCCGCAGCGCGGCACCAGGCGCCCGTGCCAGCCGAGGTGACGACGGCTGGCCGCCGGCGGCCGATGGTTAATGGGAACGTTTAGAGGATGGCGGGTCTTTTGGTGGTCGGTACCACCGGAGAAAATAGAGCGGATCCCCGTGGCGGCGGGAATCTGGCACGGTGGGTGTTTGTCGGCGCTGTCGACACCATCGTCCTCGCCACATCAACAAGTATCTGCCCTTAGAGCGGGGCATTGTGCCGCTGAGCTGGCGTGACGAGCTTTGTACCCACAGCGATGAGCCGCAGCACTAAAACGATTAGCGGCAACAGGACGGCCTCCTCGCACCTAACGTTGATAAGACCCGGAGCCGCCGTCGCTGTGGGCTGAAGGGCAAGAGGAAGAGGAGGGGGAGGATGGAGGAGGGGAGGAAGGAGCGCCCCGGTCCCGTCACATGTCTCAGTGGACAGAGGGGGCGCCACCGAGCCCTCGGAACATGGTTCCTCCCCCAGGTCTGAGGGGGGAGGAACCTCCTCATCCTCCTCCTCCCTCCCTTCCACCTTTCCTCCCTCAAACTACTTTTTCATTTCCTCACCTCTTCCTTTAAATCCTTCGCTTCCTCTCATCCTCCATTTGCCTCCCTCCCTTTCTCCCCCTTTCCTGATTTCCTCATTCCTTCTTTCTTTCTATTACCCCCTTCCCTTTTCCCTCCTCTTCTTCCTTCCAACCTCCCTCCTTCTCCTCCTCCTCCTTCCCTCCCTCCCTCACCATATTTTCTAACCCCCTGTCTTCACACTTCCTCTTCTTCCACTTCTTCTGTCCTTCTCTTCCTCCCTCCCTCATTCTGTCTTCCTCCACTCAGCCTCCCCTCTTTTCCTCCTAATCTCACTGTTTTCGTCCCCTTCCTCCTTCCATCCCCCTCTTCCTACTTTCCTCTCTCCCTCTTTGTTTTTTACCTATCCCTTTAAATTCCTTGTCATTTCCTTTCCTAGCTTCCTTGTACCCCCCCCCCTCCAAACAGACCTCAATGGGAGGAGAGAGAGAATGAGGAGATGAGGGGGTGAAGAGGGTGTGTGTGTGTGTGTGTGTGTGTGTGTGTGTGTCAGACCTTGACAGACAGGAGGTCAGTGTAATTGCTGCTGGCCATATTTAACATTAAGATAATCAGGACATTAATTACCCTTTGGATCATTAAATCAGCCACTTGCAAAATGAAATTTCGGCCTCTATTACTCACTTGAGAGACCACGAGGGGGGGAGGGCACTTTTTCATCCATCAGACTCCCTCCCTCTTTCTATCTCTCTCATGGACAAAGCCTCAGTGGTTCCCACACTTCCTGCTGTTTCCTTCATGTTAAAGAACAGTAGGGAGTTTGTTGTTTGTTGTCGACAGACTTAAAATCACAAGTTCAATTCGTGGATCTAAACATGTGAGGTTAAGAATTGTATTCAATTTAAACGTTTTAATCTATTTAATATTCTATATTACATATTTTTTCAAATCACAGCTCAATCATAAATCTATTAAAATACATTTATTGAAAAAATTAGTCTTCAAATATTTTTGCACAGTCATATTTCTTCTTATAATACTGGAATTTCTTTTGTATTTTTGAGTCTTAAAATTGTTACATTTATTATTCTTTTATTTGTTGTCGCATCAGAAATGTAAAGGTTCAGTTCACCTTTTTCCCAATGTTCAAATCTGTGAGTACAGATAAAATGTATTTACTTTGCAAAGCTGTTAATAACAGAAAACTACATTTCAGTAGATATGTGTTTGTATTTCTGAGAGTTATTATTATCATTATTATTTCAAACATCACAAATAAAGATTTTCATCACTTCAGAGATTTAACTTCAAGGTTCTGAGTCGATGTAAAGATAAATCAAAGTCAAAATAATAGAATAAAAAAATGTAAATACACTTCTAAACTTATACGCTTTTAAATTCACTGTGGCTAAACGTGACTGATCATGTCAGAGTGATCAGAGTGAAACACAGTTCAGAGAAATGTCCTCTGTGGGTTTTTATCTCAGAGTCTGAGAGAGAGAGAGAGAGAGAGAGAGAGAGAGAGAGAGAGAGAGAGAACGAACGGATGAATGGAGAGATAGATCGGGAGAGAGAGAGAGGAAGGAGGAATTTATGGAGGCAAAACGACAAACGGAGAGCTACTTAAGGAAGGGACTGATAAATAGTGCATGATGGAGGGGGGAGAGAGCGAGAGAGCGAGAGAGAGGGAGAGAGAGAGAGAGAGAGAGAGAGATGGAGGAGCGGTGGAGCATGGCGGGTTAATTGAGATAATATTGACCTCCTTCTCTAATCTCCTCAGGGGGAAACAGGCTTCACATTCATAAATAAATAGGAACATGAGCAACAATAAAAGCATTAGTGCTGTGACGGAGAAGGATAATGGCATGTCAATACTCAACCTGTGTGTGTGTCTGTGTGTGTGCGCACGTGTGTGCATCTCTATGTCCATGTACATACAAGAAATTTGCCAAAACAACTGAGTTCAATTATTTTATTTTCATTTTCTCTCACTTGCCTCATTACTTTATATTTTCTTGGTTTAAACAGATTCTTTGTTTCATGTCTCTCACATCTTTCTGTCATTGTCTCAGATTTTATTTGTATTGTCTCTAAAATCATTATCAATAATAATAATGTCACTAATGTCTCATTCACACCAGAAAAATATATTCATATAAATATTGAATAATTCATTATGCTACTCCAACAGGTTTAAATACGATTTTATTATATTTATCATTAAAAATACTTTCTACTTTCTGTCTTTAAATTGTAAATTGTAAGCTGTGTGAGTATTTTCTACATTTACTTAATAACAATGAGTGAATATTTATATATTATATTTAAAAGAACATAAAATATCTGTGACTTTAATAAGTAGGATATATAATCTGAAGTAGTTTTATTTTGAAAAGGTCAGCGCTCAGGACTTATTTTTATAGGCCCAGTTTTTACAGTGTATTACAGACTTCAATAAAAGTTCCATCACTGTTGCAGGATTGATGGCCGAGTGTTTCCATGTATCTGTGTGTGTGTGTGTGTGTGTGTGTGTGTGTGAGGGTCATGAGGGGAGTAATTATAAGGTGCTTCTGTTGACTAATGAGTGGTGGTGGGGGGGGGCACACAGGGGAGGACGAGGAAGTCGATTTTTATGTGGACGGCAGTCAGCTCTAATTTGTTATGATGGCTGCTGCTTCACACACACACACACACACACACACGCGCACACACACACACACACACACACACACACAAACTCCTGTCAATCCCACATCCTGTCTGAACCCTGCAGCCTCTCCCATTGACACGCCGCCCCCTGTCTGCAGCAGGCAGCATCGTGCCCACACACGCAGCACATTACTCATAGCTGTGTTTCCTACCTGCTGGCGTCCGGCCCAGGTTTGAGGTGCCCCTGAGCGTTGGCCTCCCATACGCTGTTGGCGAGCTCGTTGCCAATGGCCGACATGACCTTGATGAGCTCCAGCGGCCACTCGTCCAGGTCCAACGAACGGACCCGGGACAGGTGGGTACCCAGGTTCCTGTGGATGCCCGAGCATTCGATGCAGATGAGGGCGCCCAGGTTCAGACTGGCCCAGTCTGGGTCTGGAGAACAACGGACGCCATGACAGTTTACATCAGAGAGTGTGGCATCGATAATGTTTATATTTTATTTGTGATGTTGTTTTGTGTCCCACGGGAAACAGCAGATACTTACTCTGAGCTTCACAGTCGGCACAGTGACTGTTTCCACGGATACCTCTGATGGACTGAAGAGCCATCGCCTCCGTTTGACTCGTCAGACGAGACTGAGAGAGACAAGAAGCAACACAACTCAGATAAAACACAAATAAAACATGTTAATCTCAGCTGTTACTGTACACACACACACACACACACACACACACACACACACACACGTACAGTCCTACAGGTGGGTCCAGACGTTGAACAGATGTGAGTCTGAATCTACTGACAGCGAAGGAATGAAGGAATAACAGCAAATAACTGGAATGGCACTTTAGGTGTGTGTATGTGTGTATGAGTGTGTGTGTGTGTGTGTGTGTGTGTGTGTGTGTGTGAGACAATAAAAGGCTGAAAGCCTGAGGCGTAAACACAGCGTGGTGAGCGGTGTGTGGCATGTGCAGGTGGAAAATGGCAATGCTTAGACTGTGAGTGAAGAACAGTAATTGGTATTTTGTAATTTTGTGTGTGTGTGTGTGTGTGTGTGTGTCTACAAATATGTCTGATATGCAGGAAAACTAGTTTTCTCTTAGCATCATATTTTGAAATACATTTTCTACAGCTCATACTGTTTTTTGTATTTTGCTACTGTCGTAAAAATATATCATACATGTATTTATAATATATCAAATGTCACACAGAGACTCTTATTTTTAAAGTCCAAAAGCTCTGAAATGATGTAAATTGACGTAAAGGTGCAGTGTGTAAGATTTCGTCACTTCTATCTATAGATACACGATATTACAATACAATTATATATAGACTTTTATACAAATGTATAGTCACCCTAATGTATGACTTGCTTTTTGCAGAGCCCTAAACTTAGCCCTTTAACGTATATTTACACCAGGAGCGGGTCCACCATGTTTTTACGACAGCCCACAGTGGTTGCACTAAACATCTTTTGAGCTTTAACTTCGACTGAAGTCTACCATAGGTTCTCTTGCATGCTCGAATGTGAAGGGTGAGGTGATGGATACAACATGCAACTACACACTGCACCTTTAAAGTGGACAAAAAATGGTATGTGTACTTCCTGACTCACCTTGTTCTTGCTGCTCTCACACGACTGCAGGCTGGCGAGGATCTGACTCTCGATGACCTGGACCCAGGCGTCTCGCTCCTCGTACGACGTGGCCTCAAAGTGCCACGTCTGCCCTGTCAGAGACACGATGGTGAACTCAAAGTTCTCCTCTTGTTCTGAAACAGGAAACAGACCACACATGTCAATCACATATAATCACTGGGGCCATCTTGTTTTTCTTTAAGTACAATTCATTTGACACTTAATTATACTATGCACAGGATATCCCCAATGTCACAACCCAGCTCAGGGATGCAACAAAAATGGGACACAGATGCCAATGAAATATGCAACAAACTGATTTATTTATAATTCAACTAAAGAACAACCAGCTCAAAATAAGACAAATGGAAAAAGGGGGTGAGTGCCAGTGTGTGTGCAATGTTGAGTGGAATATATATGTGTAGTGAATGTTGTAAGGTGTGTCAAACCCTCAAATGAACAAACAATGAGACCGACTGGCCATGTGTAGAGGGGAAGGCAAAGAAAAAGGGAAGACTGCTGGGCAAAATGCAATTTATACCTGGGACACACCTGGGAGGTCACTAGCAACAGCCAATTAGAACCCGGAAGGGGTGGGGCTTATGATGCAAACATTGCCAATGATACCAGAGGAGAAAGTGTCAAACAAACAATCAGACACTTAAGAGTTGCCATCATCAATATTAATATTTAAAACTGGCTTCCAAGAAAACAGAGCTGTTTAGTTTGTTTACAACTCTGTTTGTTCTGAAGTGAAAACAACAACATATCAAACATCTAAAGTCATAAAAACGAGTGGTGATCTAGTCCGTATCTCTTCTGTTTGACGATGTGATGACCGACACCTGTTCCCCCGCGGACCCCCTTGACCCCACCCCCTGAAGTCAGGATGTCTCCTAAATTACGGGGCCCCTGTGCCCCCCCCCCCCCCCCCTCTGCCGACCCCTGGGGGCCCCGCACAGCCTCTGCTGGTCTGTGAGAGGTCAGTCATTACAATCAGGGTTGTGCTGGAGGGCGGACACATGGATCCATTACCCACAACACCCCTCTGAGGTTAATGGGACAATCAGGAATCAATTAGGAACCCGTGTGTGTCTTTGTGTGTGTGTGTGTGAGAGAGAGTTGTGTTAAAGTTTGAGAGCATGGACACAGAAAGTTCTCGGACAATCTGACATTTGGAAACCGTTTGAAATGATGAAGATCAGACATCACATGACTTGTGTTTACAATTAAATTCCATGAGGAGGAGGAAGAGGAGGAGGAGAAAGAGGAAGAGGAAATGACTTGATCTGAGGATGAACCTCAGAGGATCATTCCCCGAGTTTCTCTCCGAGTTCCGTCTTTAATCTCCTCCATATGAAACGGGGGGCGGAGCCTCCCCTGATGTCTCAGTTCCATAATCATTCATGACACTTTGGTCAGGAGCGTTATGTAAAAGCAGCGGTTTCGCGGCAGTGAGAAGATGAGAGGTCTAATCAGTTGAACGGTTGCGGCCCCAGCTGGCGGGCGGTGACCATTCCTGCTTCCTCAGCTCCAGTCATTTAGCTAATTGGGAGCATCTCAGAGCAGCCGAGCTGAAGCTCCCCTCCGGCTGCCATGATGATCATCAATGGATGTGTCCAAGATGGACGGACAGAAGGTATAATCCCTGAGGCCAGACGAGGAGGATCTCCTCAGACAGACTGAAAACACCTTCACTGACCAAAGTTTCTTTATCTGGATCATTTTCATGTTCATTAAAACTTAAGGTTAAACCTACCATTAGTTACAAAGACGAAAACAAAGAAGAGTGAAAACTAAGCAGCAACCTCCAGGGTTGACAATATGTCCAATACATAAGTGGAAACACTTGCAGTTCACAGGGTGGCCAGTAGAGGCTCCACCCCCATAGACTCCCATGTTAAAATGGTATGAAAGAATAATGGTACAAACTACACTTTTGGTCTCAATCAGCCAAATCTGTTACCATAACAACTGTAAGGAGGCGGGGCTTATTCTCAATCTATCCAGGTTTGAAATTGTGCATAATGAAGCTTTACCTATGCTCTGCCTATTTCCTATTTTTGGATTAACAGGAAGTAGGAGGTTAGATATGAGTTTGGCAAGAATGCCGACAAGTGAACCACCCACTACGAGCCTCATAAGCACAGCTTTATAAACAGTTGATGTTTAAAACGATCAAAACCTGAATCAATATAATAGTTTGGGCCGTTTGGAGCTCCCCCCTTCCCGCCTGAAACCCCACTATCTCTTGATTGGTTGGCAGCTAGGATTGGTTGAAAGCCATTGTTAGTCTCGCCTTCGGACCAGCCTCTCAGATAGTAAACAAACATGGAAGTCATGCCCGTTACCACTGTCTTCACAAGCCACAAACAAACAAAGGACAATGTCTAATGGAACTTTAATATGAACATATTCATTAACACACCCGGGGCCTCAGGTATAAAGCTTGTGTACGCACGGAAAAGGTGCTTACGCACGTTTGCAGGTCAACGTAATTATCCGCAGAAATGTGCTTTGAAATGTACTTTCTTGCGACTGCTGTCGAGGTGACGTGAGACTTTGCGTATCCACCACAAATGTCTGTCTTTTTGTGACAGCGCTCTGACAACCTCTGACACGCACGGGAATGTTTGGAAGTAATACTATAAACTCCAACCACATCACATGCCTTACTTTGTCAAAATGTACTTTGAGAATATTATGTTAATATTAAAATTAACTTCATAATATTAATATCGGAGAGGACACGGAGGACACTTTGATTTAAACTAAAAAAACGATCGATACACACTGTCACCTCTCCCTGATAGTTTGTACAAAGTCTGGATTATTGAGAATAATAAAAACAGAATGAAAATAATTTAACTCAGGTCACATCATCCATGTGACAGCGCGATGTGACCACACACAGAGTCCATGAGGCGCACACGCACACACACACTAAACACTACTTACTGTGGATTCCATTTCTTTTGAAATAGTTTTCACAGATGACAGTAAATGTGGTGTCCAACTTCTCTTACACAATTACAAAAATGGAGATGTATAAACATATGTTACATGCTTATTGGTATGTTCTAATAAGCTCTAGCAATACCTTATTTGTATTTTGCCTAAATTGATTTCAAAGTACAGTATACACTCATCATACAAACCCATGTATGCAGGTAAACACTTTCAATAAATGAAACATCAATTTAAAAAGCATGTAAAATCATTTCCTTCAATTAAAAAAACACCAGTCCAATAAGAAAAGTATTTTAATGTGTAGAAATAGTTCTGACAACAGTCATTACAATCAACAACAAACAAATACTGATGAATTGGCATCAACATCCTGAAATGCTCTGTGTTATGTTTGAGTGCAGAAAAGCCAAGCTGTCAGCACTTCTTCTCCAACTCTCTGTCATTTCAGGTTTCATGGAGACTAAAGTTTCTTTAGCTGACATGTTAGAGATGTCATCTCGTCGCCGGGCCCCGACCATCACATGGTGTCCTCCTGAGGAGCGCCTGCCGATGACTTCCTCCTCACAGGATGTTTCAAACTGAGATGATGGGAATGCTGGAAGAGAGATTTTCCTTAGTAACTCAAACACAGCCTTCTGACATCATTCACAGTCTACACTGTAAATCCGGATTTTGTTTTGATGTAACATGTTAAGCTGTCATTAATCGTTATTTCATGTTTTTGTAAAAACAAGGTCTAAAACTAAACTACTTTGGTTGTTTAAACTACTTATTTGAAATATACTGTAAAATTATCATGATAATCAGACATAACTTAAGATGTTTAATTCTGTGAGGGAAGGGAGGGTCTTCCTGAATTTGAACCCAGCAACATCCAATAAGGATTACAAGGAAGATGGGTGCTGCCTTCCACTGCTGACACTTAATGGAAACGTTACAACGGCAAGTGTTTGTATATTGTTAAATGTTATAATTTCTGCTCCTTGCTCACGTCATATTTTCTCCCTCCCTCCTCACACTCTGTATGAGGAGTATTTCAATCAATCAATCATCAATCAAATTTAATTTATACAGCCCGCATTTACAAATCAGAGTTTATCTCATAGGGCTTCACAGGGTGGGTAACATCCTCTGTCCTCAGACCCTCAGCAAGGGTCAGGAAAAACTACTGGAGGAAAAAAAGAAAAGGTAGAAACCTTAGGGAGAGTCACAGGTGAGGGATCTACTCCCAGGATGGACAGACGTGTAATAGATGTTACACAGAATGTTCAATAACAATACTAATACTTACATTATACATTTCAGGATTAAGAATAATGGTGGATGGAATTTTGGCATGGTGACCAGCTTTTAGGGCTCAGTAATACTTTGTGTTTGTGTTGCCACGCTGAATCAAGGTGTGTGGAACCGGTACGAAAATAACGCGTCAGTCTGCTTCTGCTCCGTGCGGGCTTCTCCTACAGTAAACCGATATTCTCCCAAACTATAGGAGGCAGTGTATTGAGCACTCGCGTCTAAAGCCTATAAAGACTAGAAGAAGCAACGCGGAGGGACCTGTTCTTTTAATACATCCGAGCGCGGCTACTACTAGCGGTCTAATCTCTGCCCGGCCCGCTCGCTCGTCCGTACCGGCACCGCTCGCCTGTCCTGTCCTCAGCGCACAGCCTCTGGCTGTAGCTTTGTGTGAAAAGCTACTCTGACTTGTGCCCAGTCCCCAGGCGACGTTACAAGGACCAGTCCAGGTATAATAAGTTGGAAAAATGTTCACCTTCGCTGTAACGTTAAGTTAGCATGTTAGCTCTGGCTAAACAAAAGCTAACGTAATAGTGACTGAATACTGACCATAATAGTAACGTAATGTGCTAGCGGTAACTTTTCTGCCAGTTGTGATGTTGTTTCTCGTCTTCGGACGGACCGATAGAGACTCGTCAGGTAACCTTTGGTAACATAGTGTATTAACCATCCGCCTCCTCAGCCACGTCAGGGATTATTAGCCTGTCTTTGATTTGAAAAAGTGGTGGCTCTTAGAAAGCTAGCATAATTACAGTGTTTATCTGGTGTGTTACTCACAGTTTGTGTCGCTGGCTCCTCAGCATCATATCTGTCTCTGTGCTCGGCGGCTCGCTCGGCTCAGTCATTCTCTGGTTGGGTCCCAGTTTGATTGACATCCTCAAGTGCAGGAACGTACGCCCAATCAGAGAACATCAGTCACTCTTGACGTAACAGGAGTTCTGTGTTCAGAGCAGCAGTTTGCTGCTCCTGCTGAAGCTGCCACCGTCTTTGTTAAATTACTCAAACATGCCTCTGGGTCAATCTATGAGGGTTTGACTAGTTTATTAGTGATACTCCAGCACTACAACAGTGTAGGAGTATCACTGTGTACAGCTCGAAAAGTGAGGAAAACCATAATAGGTCACTTTTAAACTTCAGAGATACACTAAAGATAAACCAAAGACAAGCTCTTTGTTGATGGTGGTGTTATAAACTACAGGTGCATCAGAAACCTGAGACTCTGTGACCTCAGCTGATCTCTGCACTGATCAAAGAGGGACAGAGACACCTGCTGGCTGGAGGTTAGGGTTGTTTCAGTGCATCCTCACACAGGAGTGTGAGTGTGTGTGTGTGTGTGTGTAGACCCAGTCTTCTGGGTCTGGACCGGCTGCGTCTTTGCTCTGAACACTGAGCTGGAGCTGAGCCCTGCAGGGTTAAGAATCTCATCATAATTCAATTCCCATGATTTTCTGTTTCCAGTGTGTGTGTGTGTGTGGGGGGGGGGGTTGGCTGCTTGACAATTATGGAAACCAACAATCCAGAAAGGCCCCTGCCTCTTTCTCCCTCTGCAGCATGAATGAAACGCTGTTTACTGGATTTAAACGCTGCATGCTTACCCAGTGCTGCGGTGCTAATTAATACAATGAGCCAGGGCATCAGGCCGCGCAGCCACAGAGCTCCGCCCACCGCCAGTTTGATTACCAGACCTCCCACACTGAGTCGGAGCCATGCTCCGTCAGGATAATGTGAGGAAGTTAAAGCTCACGCAGAGAGACTTTCATTTTGTAAAACATCAATAGTACAAAAACATGTATATTTTTAGTACTGGTTGAATAAATTAAAAGCGAATAATTAAATACTTTGTTTTCTATTACCATTTTAGATTCCCCCCCTATTGTTTAAAAAGAGACTTGGTGGTAATGAATACAATAATACAAATGTAAAAAATAATGAAAAATGATCATTCAAAATTCATGCAACAGAAAATAATAAGTAATAAATCAAACATAAATAATGATAAGAATAACTTTATATAATTCCCAATAAGCAAAGAAAAAAAACAATAAATGTGAATGAGATTTGATGTATTTCTAGAAGATTCTTTATCGCTGAGGATCAATCTGAGTCAAACTCACAACCATCTGAACCTGCTGGGCCTCTGAGTGCCTATAAACGTATGCATAAGCACGCACACGCGTGCACACGCACACACACACACACACACACGAGACGGCGTATTGGTAATTACTGCCACCGCTCTCGGCGACTGTGTGCGACATTCACACAGATAGGTAGCGCCGAGGCAATTTGTGAACTCTGACACCGGCAACCTTTAACGGCAAATACAGAAACAACCAAATATAAGCATTTACAAGGGGAGGGGTGGAGGGGCGAGGAGAAGGGGGGGGGGGGGCAGGTGCAGGGGGGGGGGGGGGGCAGGTGCATATGGGCCGATCGTCCAGGGTGTGAGGTGTCGACTCTGCCCAGCGGGGGGGCGAGCGAGTGACAGGCAGGACGGTGGTTGCAATGAGAGGGGAGGTGTGAGGGAGACGGACGGGGGCCCGGGGAAACACAAATTAAAAGCCTTAAATGTCAGTGCACACAGTATTGCTTTGTGACACAGGTCATTACTCCTCATATTATTCGCAGCCTTTTACAACATTAATAACCTGAACATTTCGCCGACCATTGTTCTGATGTCTGAAGGGAAACACGCACAGGATGGAGCCCCCAGCTCCTTCCACATGGTTTCACCTGAAACATGGACTGTAACTCATACATGCTTCCAGGTGTCAGGAGGTTTGTTTTCCTCACAGGTGAGATGGGCGGGGGTGGGCAGGAGAAGAGGGGCGGGGTCGCTGTGATGACACAGGTCAGCGGACTCCACCAAAACGCAAACGCGACAGGACCCAGGCGACACCGAGGAGCAGATTCACAGCTCAGAAGACTAAGGTCAGAATTTGAATTTTTTTCAAAATAAAACTAGAAGGTTAAAGTCCTAATTATTCATATCTAAGAATTCAAATATCATAAATAGCATGAAACGTTGTTGATTCCCATAATGCATTGCAGCTGATAGGATCCTGGCTAGACCCACACTGTTCTTCTTTTGGAAAAATGAGTTTTGAGCTATGTGATGTAAACAGGAAGCAGATTAGCTCCCTTGCAATTGGTTGGTGTTACCATGGCAACTGGGATGAGTTCAAAAATGGAAAAGGTATCTGGACATTAGTATCACAGTAACAACAAAATTCATTTAAAAGTTGAGCATTTGTTGTTGCATTAACGTACATCATCATTATAATAATCATCATCATCATCCTTTGTTCAACATCAAAGAGATGATTAAAAAAAAAATCCAGATCCAGCGACAACTTATTGTTTTAAACTCTGATCAAATGAAAAGTATATACAATTGTTTTCATTTTGTTCTATCAAAAACAAACATGTCAAGTTGATTTCCCCCTGACAGATTCTGAAGCTGTCAATCACTGCCCCGGTGCATTCTGGGTAATGTCCTTTGTTTTGGTTTTACCTTGGGAGGTGTGCAGACTGTTGGCGTAAATGCTGCGCAGACTAGCGACGCGATTTAGTTTCCACGCTCTACGCTTGGCTGCATGTGAAGAGAGAGAAGAGAGGGGAGTGTCGGACGATAGTGATATCACAGATTCTGAGGGGGGGGGGCTTAGGGAGGATGTGGGAGGGGCCAGCAAGCACCACAAGGGGGGTCAGAAGATTAGACCATAAATGGAAACAAAATGATCAGTTTTCTGGCAATAAAAACAAAGAAACTTCATTTGCATAAACATCACATGACGTTAAATGATTAATTGGAGTATGATCATGTGACTATGGCTGAGACGTGAGGAAACAGAAGCTCAGAGAATTGAACTGAGCTGTGTGACCTTTGACCTCAGCTCCATGTTAAACAGCAGAGTCTCTGTGGGATATTGTCCCTGAGGCGACTCAGAACATTTTCCACTGAAGCAGCTCGATGAAAAGCAGCGGTCGCACATGTTACTCTGCTTGTTTTCTCTGCTCGCTCTGCAGGAGGCGAGAGTGGGCGAGAGAGAGAGAGAGAGAGAGAGAGAGAGAGAGAGAGAGAGAGAGAGAGAGAGAGAGAGAGAGAGAGAGAGAGAGAGAGAGAGAGAGAGAGCCTGTTTAAAACCAGCTGAAAGGTCACAGGGTCAATCGCTTCATGTTCTGATCTTTATTTATTTTATTAATCTGTTTGAAAACATTTTATTTCAATTTTAGTCTGATCACTTTTTTTTAGAGAAGTCAAAATTATATAAATGTTCACATAAACAATTTTAAATGTCTTTGTTTGACAATAATATATTGATTTTTTTGGTTAAACTTTAGATTGGAAAATATAAATCAATCAATATATAATGTATTTATTGTTATCATTCTTCCAAGTACCGTATATCATTTAACATCAGATCTAACCACCTGGACTATCCACCACAGAGACTCATTGTTTCCACCTGTATGGCCCCAACTCTCTAACACACACACAAATACGCACGCACACGCGCACGCACACACACACACACACAGGTAACAGCAAGATCTCTGGTCAAATTCCTGCAGAAATCCAGGTGACTGCTTTGATTCTTCAACCAACACACACACACACACACACACACACACACACACACACAGCAGAACAGCTGTGTGTGTGCCCGTGTGTGCATGCGTGTGTAGGAATGTTTCAGGTCAACTTTCAAAGCTTCAGGCTGGAGCAAGAGAATCAAACAGAGGCCTGTTAATGAGAAACTGGAGCTGATGTTGAAGCTGTGATCATCAGGGTGCTAAGAATGTGAGTGTGTGTGTGTGAGGGAGTGTGTGTGTGTGTGTGTGTGTGTGTGTGTGTGTGTGTGTGTGTGTGTTCGTGTGTCTAAAGAATTGCATGATAACCAGGACTGGAGTTCATCCCAGTCTTTAAAATCCTTTCTACACTCTGTGTGTGTGTGAGATGGTGTGGTCCTACCTGGGGGAGCTTGGCCACAGGGGGCGGTTCCCCTTCATGAATTACAGCGGTCCCCGCTCTGACATGTAGATACTTCACCCACTTGCCCGGCATGACAGGTGGCGAGATGGTGGTGGAGCACGCTCGGTGCTTAATGGCTAAATTGGGAAGACTGTTACTAATCACTTATTGAATAATGAAAGTGACACAGCTGATAAAAGATTTCAATACGCTGGATTATTTATAATATTTCACTTAACCCTCTCTGGCTGAGTAATGGGCGGAGTCAGGGAGCGTCTGACAATGAGCGGTGCTCCCAGGAAACGTGTGAGGATGAGGAGGAGATGGAGGAGATGGAGAGAAAGGAAAGGAATGAAACAGGAAGAGAGCATTGGGAAGAGTACTAGAAAAACAGAGAAAGACAAGAAAGGAAGTGGAGAGGCAATAAAACAAAGGGATGTGAAGACAAGAAGATTAATTAAAGTCCAGGAAGTACAGGAAGGAGAAGGATGGAGAGAATATTTGAAATCTCAGATTAATGAGGGAACAATGAAAGAAGATGATGAGAGAATAAAACAACTGTCAATAAAAGAAAGAAAAGTGGAGAAATAAAAAAAGAGGAGGAAGAAAAAAACTGAAAGTGGTGAAGAGGAGAAAGGTGAGGGAAGGAAGGGGAGAGAACAAAGCCAAACAAAAAGGGAGAGAGAGAGAGAGAATAAAAACGACAGTAGAGGAGGAGAGATGGGAGCGGTGATGGCGTCTATCTGTCACCGTGACAACCACTTGTGCTGTCAGAGGCTTGATGTGATGGAGAGACGATCGTTTCACATCTGCTGCCGCCGCCACATCTGTTCTACCACTGTGTGTGTGTGTGTGTGTGTGTGTGTGTGTGTGTGTGTGTGTGTGAGTGTAAATCAGCCTTTAAACCAGTGTGATGGATCGAGACACATAGAAGAGAGACACAGATCTCTTCTCTGATTGGACCAGAATCTGTCACCTGATCTCAGACCACACCCACAAATATGAGCACACATCATCAACATCGAGCACCAAATGCTTATGATTCAAGGATTAAAAATATAAATATCCACAATCTTATTAAACTACAGGAATTGACCATCTATAGAAATGTTGCCATTTCATTGTTGCTACTTCATCCTGTCCAGTAGGTGGCGATACCTCAGTGAAGTATGTATACGACAGCAGTGGATATGAGTAGCTAGACAACATTAAGATCACTCGCTCTGACCAGGTTCAATATGTGACATCACATCCTCAGACCATGACCACTTTACAGTTTCCTGTTCTGTGATCACACACACAGAAGAAGAAGAAACGGGATGAAGGGATGAAGGGCAGACAGAATGAAAAGATGCAGACCTCCTTCCCTCTCAGTGGAGGTCCAGAGTCGATCACATGACTTCCTTTCTCCGACCCCGGTCTCTTAGCAACAGCATCACTGACATTTGCATGTGGACTCAAAGTGTTTTGAAATGTAAAGACATTCCCAATTGTCGCCTGTGTTGGGCAGGGCTTCGAGGCGGGACCTGGGCGGGGAAAGTGTGAGGCGAGGGGAGGGGAAGATGGCGTTACCTTCTGCAGTACCAGAGAGGCCGTCTGCTTTGAAGTTGCTGGTGCTCTTCTTCCGCCGGTGCTTCTTGCGGTTGGCGTGTGGCGACGGTGGCGGCTCCATCTTGGGGCTGGTGGTGTTGGAGATGCTGGGACTGGAGCACAGCGAGTCACCCAGGCCCGTGTCTGAGGAACAGGATGGACATGGAGGTTAATATCACAGCCACGCAACATCAACAAAAAATGATCCAAACAAAACATCCCGCGCAAAAAGTAACATTCATCGAAAAGATGATCAATCTATTTTTTCATTCTAATGTAAAGATGTGTTTAATCATCCTGAAAGCTACTTTTTATTTAAAAAAAAATTCAAATTACTTTTTAATTATTACAAATTATTATTTTTTCGTGTAAACAAACAAATATTTAGTTGGCAAACAAAAATAAAACATCAAAGGAATGTTAGACGATATAACAATAATACCTGAAATCATCCACATGATCTTAGAATTAACATTTATATTTACTTCTTGTTTCTGTTGTAAAAAAATGTCATTAC
>JAFBJT010111081.1:9108-11608 GCA_016785325.1 Chascanopsetta lugubris
ACACACACACACACACACACACACACACACACACACACACACACACACACACTGTACTGTATACACACCAATGACTTTAGAGCTTTAATTAGTTTGTCCATAATCTTCTACCGCTTATCCAGTATTCTAGGTCACGGGTATTTCTACCAGTACACATAGGCCTGAGTGGGATTCGAACCAGTGACCTTTGCTTCCAAAGGCAACTGCTCCAACCACTGAGCCACTGCCGCCCGACATAATGTTATTATTATTGTTTATAAAAAATAATTATTAATACAACTGTTTATAAAAGTATTTCTAAGTTGAAAAAAAAACTTAGTGCTTTTATTGTGAAAAGGATTCTTTACGCATCGGAGCACTTCCCTCCCGAGCTTCGCCGCCTGCTGGTCATTTTTGGTGATGACTATCTCAGGTTCGAACTCCGAACGTCGATCGCTGCTCGGCCTCGGGGAGAGTCTCGTTTGGAAGAAGTTCTACAGAACAAACGGTTCTGTCATTCCTGGACTTTACATATGAAGACCTGCACTGCCTTGTGATCCGGACCCGGTGGTAAATGGCCCGCGAGGTCCCCGGAGGGAGGGTCACCAGGGAGGTGGGGGGAGATCATCTCTCTCTCTTGTTGGGTGAGTGAACCGGGCCGGGCCAGGAGGCTCAGTCATGTGGCACCAGAGGCCTGAACATGGAGCCTGGACCTGCTGGTTCTGACCTTTAACTGTGGCACCAAATGTGATTTCTACCAAACACATTGCAAAATAAATGTCTTCATATTTGATTATCGCTTATTAATCTATCATTTATTTAATTTACATTTTTTTATTTGCATTTCCAAACATGAAAACACACTGAATATGTTGCTACACATAAAAAGTGGCACGTCTCATTCACTGGAGTTCAGGGGCAGCGTGCTTTGGACTTTTATCTTTTATCCTTTGAGCTCTCGCGGGCCACATACAATGATGTTACGGGCCACATTTGGCCCCCGGGCCACATTTGGCCCCCGGGCCACATGTTGGACACATTAGGAAAAAACGGGAGATTCACGAGCGGCTCCCCCGCGAGAGAGAGAGAGAGACACTGCGGTTACTGGAAAGAGCATTAGCCCCTTTCCTCTGTTGGCCCCTGTATGGAAATGTGCACTTAATGTTGCCCAGGACGGAGCCAAAGGGTTTCCTTTCCTCATTGATTAAGTGCCTCAGATGCCTTCAGACAAAGATGCTATTAATAGCAAATGAAATCATCACAGTGATGGGGGGAGGGGCCAAATGGCGTCATTAAAATCGTATCTATAATACACGATGTACGAGGTGATACAGAAGCGCGAGGCAGATTCTGCAGATTGGGAAAAAGAAGCGTCTTGGCCTCCGAGCACGAGCGGCAGGAAGAAGAAAGAAAAAAAGAAAAAAAAAGGAAAAATGGTGTCAACCTTCGCAGTAAAGGATCCAAAAATAGCGCCTGTTCCAGTTGGGGATATACGTATGTAGGCGCACGATAATCTTTTTTTAATTTTCCGAGAGGAACAAAACAATTAAAAAACACAACGGAGCAATCTGCGACGGCGTGCGAGCGAAACAAAGGGAATTAGGACACTTTATGTGCCACGGCAAATTAAGAAAGCTGGTGATGGGACGGCAATTAGCGTTGCTATGGTTCCCCAGAGGGGCGGGGCTTGTGTGTTGTTGTGTTTTAATTTGTGTGGGAGCGTCTCGATGACGCGAGTTAAGAAAATTAAAACACGTGTGATCTGGATTCATGACCTTTTCTCTCGATGTGACGTAGTGTGTAACATTGCTGCACGGCTCTTTAAATATAACAATAGTATAAGATTATAACATTACAACATTATATAGAGTCAAGTATAGTTCTTAAAAACCAAGTGTGTTAACACTCGCGCCAGAACTAACTCACCTTACCTTCCTCAGACACGTCATTGTACATTTAGCGACATCATTTCGTCATAGTGGAATATTTATCATCAAAGGAAACTCTGCGCAACATCAAAGCAAAATCAAAGCACATGTGGCTGAGACATAATTAAGCACGTCTTGCCTTCCTTATACATTTTATACATTGAGCGACATCATTTAGACTCATTTACATAGTGGCATCTTCACAAGTCACGTGATCATTTATTTTTTTCTAATTTCTATTTCTATCATTTCTCTCTTCTCTTTTCTTCGCTCCGTTCCTCTCACTGCAGAACACCATCACAAAGAAGCCTGCACGTATTGATCTTGCTCATCAAACATATACTGTATAAATATGTTCCGGGTTTTACATCCCATAATGCTCAGGCCAGATGTGAAATTTCACATCTATAGAAGCAGAGACGGAGGATGTGGCCATGATTTCAGTCGCATGTCTTTATGAATGCGAACCTATTTAAAGGGAAAGACAATCATCAATGACCTTTAAAGGATGAAACATGAGCAAACGAGGCGCTGCAGCAAAACCACTCCACGACAACCAATCAATCACATCACAAACATTCTGCAAAGGACGA
>JAFBJT010111081.1:14108-24108 GCA_016785325.1 Chascanopsetta lugubris
TCCCCCCACTGATCTCTTATCCAGGTCCTCCAGTCTGAAAAATAAGAAAGACAAAAATGGAACACACATGCCCAGATTGTGACGTCTGGTCTGTTGCCATGACGATGCATCCCATAATTTCACCCACAACTAGTTAGTCATGCTCTCCTAGTTACCAGTCTCCCAACTAGTACAGCGCGCGGGGAGGAAGGAGGTATGTAGGCACGCGAAGGGGGCGACGCCACATGCCATGTTGTTTCCCGCGAACAGGCGGGAAACGGACAGTCTCCCGCGCGTTGTCGCGTGCCCCTGCTCCCGCATTTTAGGAAGTGCAGGGAGGCTCGGGACTGAAACTTCTGCTGCTGCGCGGTTGGTCCAGCGCCTCTGCTGCTCTCAGTAGGAAGTGCGCGCGGGTGTATGTGTGTGTAGGGAAAGAGGGAGGGGACATTTTTCGCCTAATTAATTTCTTGCTGGACTGCTTCCCATTTTTAATAGAACCCGGAAATAGACTCACCCGTTTTTTTTTCTAAAATATTGTTTTAGTTGTAAACTTCCTTTTCCCCCACAACACAGAGTTCTAATGACTGCATGCTGGGAGGAGTCCTGCCTGCCAACGGTCGAACGGTTGTCACGGTTACCACAGCTGAAATGCCCCACAGAGAGCAATGAGTTCCAGCTTCTCTTTGTGTTTTGGAAAAAAAAATTTGAAAAAAGAGTAAGACAAACACAAATCCAGCAGCGGCAAGTGCACAGTCATTTCAATTAGTCGTTTCTTTTTTCAGAGCTGCTTTAGAGCTCGATTGTGTGAATTTTTAATTCAATAATTTCCTTTTCTGTTGACATTAATGCAATATAGTTAAATGTTATTTAGCGTCACCAACATGTATTGTTGAAATGAGTAACAATATTTACATTGGGAGGTGGCCACCATGTTGCGCCACCTAACTTTAAAACCTAACCAACTCCCGCGCAAATGTACCTTTAACCTCGTTTCGACAACTGTAAGCATTAAGCATAATTTCAAACACCCAGTTTGTGTAGTTTGCTTTGGTGGAATGTTTTTCTTTGTACAAATTCAGACGATACACACAAAATTTAAAATGAGCCATCTAGTGGTGAAGTGGCATATTGCAAACAAATACCCTGTCCATCAATATGAACAGGGTGGTGCAGCGTGATGGGCTCCACAGATGGGCATTAGACCTGATGTAAATATAAAGGGGTCATTCTAAGGTAATGAAAATACATACATTTGAGCAGTTACACAGAAACATTAGTCATAATGTTCCTCTCTAAAGTACAGTACATGAAGACAACCTTTAAGTGGTATCCTAGCAACAACCCTATAATCCTCACGTTGATGCACTCCGCACGCATTTTGTTGTGTGTGACTTTCTCCAGACATCTATGGGCAAGTACCAGGGATTGTGGGGTTGAATCACTTCCTGTTTACATTTAAGGATTTGAGCAGTTAGGCTGGAGCATGATACGGTTCCCTTTCACTAAACGAGACGGTGCTAATCCGTTATCAGGTGATAGCCAGTGACGTGAGGGATTGTGTGCAATAACCAGGTAGGAGAAGAAAAGAGAATCAATCGAAACTGTGTTTTCCACCTTCTTTTGTTGTTTTTATTTAAAGAGGCATCAGGTTTAATCTTCCTCCTCTTCTTCCTCGTCCTGGTTGATCTGGAAGTAGCGCAGCTCGTAGCTCTCCTTGGTGTTGGCCACCACCCTCAGCCAGTCCCTGAGGTTGTTCTTCTTCAGATACTTCTTGGTCAGATACTTCAAGTACCTAGAGTGGGAACACAAGTGGGAGGAGCTTTACATTATCACTGTGATTTATCGAGTTAAACATACTTTAATCATCTATTTACTTTGGACATCTGACCAAAAACGATGCAGTATAGTAAAAATATGAATGTGTAAAAAAGTTCATGACTGTATATTACTCACATTTAGTATATTACTGTACACACACACAAATAACTTGTTTTCATACAGGTGTATAATTATTTTTTGTTGTGTTTTCATAAAGAGACAAATTATACATTGAGATCATATAAAACAACAATTTCAGATCATACTAAGATGCCTTATATTTGTATAAATAACCTCATTTTATTCATTTCCTAATCTTTCATTTCAATATAATTAAAATTTCAATTGTTACTTTAATCAACATTAATTGTTAGGAAATTATTAATAGAAATAAAGCAGATTCTATTATTTATTATTAAAATACACTGAAAACAAAATCAGCGTGAGTGCTCCATAACAGACTTCAAGTGGTATCATCGCCCTCTGGTGGTGGAGCTGGTCCCGACTCCAGTGTCTTAAATTTACTGATGTGAACTAAAACAAATTTGACCCAACCTCAACTTTAACCTGATCCTGACCTTAATTCATCGGAGGCAGGAAAAGACCTCGTGACAAAGAATGAATAAACTCATTTCATTCTCACCTGTTACACATCTCACTGTGAACGTGGGTTGAGAGAAAAGCTCTGATGTTGTTGCAGGAGCGAGTGCTCAGACAACATCACCACGTCCAGGCCTCCTCATTTTCATCTCACTGTTCTCGACACGTCAATACTCATAAACAAAATCCTCTTCCCCATAACGTAGTTTTTTTTCATGGGTTTTCCATTTGTTTGATTTCACACAATCGGTTCTTAAGCATCGACATGTTGGGGCCCGGTGGCTGCTCAGTTCAGACCGGCAGATGAAAACCTCTCATACTCGACACCATAGGAACAATCATTTATTCACACGCAGTCATTCCGTCAGTGTGTGTACCTCTTGGAGAAGGGAACCTCGGAGTTCACGGCAATTTTGCTCTTGCTCCTCTCGATGGACACGACGCCACCGCCGAGGTTTCCAGCTTTGCCGTTCACCTTGATCCTTTCCTGCAGGTACTGCTCCTGAAAGTGCAGAGAACACCTTCACATCTGACACTCACCCATGTGAGACATCAAACAACATGAAACAACACTGTCGACTTCCTTCAGGTCATTCTCAGAATCCACTGATACGGACACCGCTTCAAAATGTATGTCAGAATTGGCAACTTTTGTAAATGCAATTAGAGCAATGTTGTAGGACAGAGTCACTGGATGATTTGCTTCTGTCCACGTAAATAATAACATTCTGTGAGTTTCAATTCAAGTAAGCCTGGACTTTAGACTTTATCCAACTGATTGAACATTATCTGGGACAGTGCACTGATACTGTTTACTATTTTCACCTTTGTTCCACTCAGAAGTGCAGAAATAAAATGACTAGTCTTCAAATTGCACTCCAAGTCAGTAGGTGGCGATATAACGTCCCATCTGTCAAACTATGATTCAGACCAGGATTAAACAAAGACTTACAAAATGTCATTACTGTGTTCACTACAACTGTTATTGTCATTTCTGAGACATGCTTCACACTTGATTAAAGGTCCAATCTGTAAAATTCGAGTTAAATGTCAATACTGATGTTGTTATGCATGTAAACATTGTTGTTTCCGGTGCTCTATAATGAAGCTAATCCTCTCAACAAACACTTGACAACTTAACCACTTGATGCCACTACATCTTACACACTACACCTTTCACACCAGGGGTCTTGGATCCAACAGCTGCTGCTGCTGGCTGTCCAAGAAGCTGACGACTCTGAGGGGGGGGCCACACAGGTCGAGACCCCTGCCCCGTTTCAGTTTATCACAAAGTAACTTTAAACCCACACCAGTCAACATGTCTATAAACTTATACTTACAAAGTTTGCAGCATCCATGATTCCATCTTCCACAGGGTGAGTGCAGTCCAGAGTAAACTTCAGGATCTGCTTCTTCCGTTTCCCACCCTGCTTCTTGACCACCTGTCTTTTCTGGAACGTGTTTAGAAAAAAACTCATTAAAACTAATCGAAAAACACAACAGCACATGAATTAAACCCCCAAGCAACTTAACCAACGTTTATATGAGCCTGTCACGTGTGTTGAGGGTCCCAAAGTGTCGGTTAAACGCCTCTATGTCCCACCAAGAACACTTTAAGACATGTTGCAACATGCTCACTACCGCTGCTAGCTAGCCTAGCCGTGGGTCCATGTAGTTAGCATTAGCTTCGGGAGTTAGCCAAACGTGGTGCCCCTCAACACAGTGAGCAAACACAGGTAAAGCGCTTTAGCCTTCACCAACGCATCCGTGAATAAGCTGTGATATTGTACGCGTGACCAAACATGAACAAAACACTGAAATGAGCTCCGAATGCTCGGTTTATTGGAGCGAGCATGTACTTACTATCGGGGCCATGGCTGACACGTTCAGCGAAAAGGAAGCGGGGAGGCTGCGCAGGAAGTTTAATAGCGCACTGCGTCATCGATGGCTTCCTGTCGAGTTATCTGGGTTCGATTAGGGAATGCTTCTACAGACGTGTAGCTTTGCTAGCTAAACCTTAACAGCTGTTTACATTTTAAACTTGTTGATTAATATCTGTCATTTTAATATTCAACAGTGTGTTGTATTAGTTAACTAGCTAAATGTTGTCATTCAATTGCCAAGTGTTGCCCAAAGTGTGTTTTATGAACTAATGCTAACGAGCTAACTGTTACTCTTCATTTGTAGCATTAAAGATAGTTTTATTGTCACTTATTTCAAGTACTACTCCATGTTGGGTGGACTTTGTCAGGGATTATTAGAAACACTTAGGATTATACAGTCAAACATACAGAGGTGAAAATGGATGAAATACTGGACATGTGGTGAAAATGTGAAATTGTACCTGTGTGCAAATATATGCTAACGATGCAAACAATGATGTTTAGAGCTACATTAGCCTGATATATGAGAAGATGTATTTCTTCTTCTTCTACTACTACTGGTCAAATGGGGCTTGGGACAAGTTATTATTATTATTATTATTATTATTATTATTATTATGAGTAGTAGTAGTAGTAGTAGTAGTGGTGGTAGTAGTAGTAGTAGTAATATCATTATTATTATTGGGAGTGTTATTATTACTTGTAGTATTGGTAAATATTATTTCATGTATTCTGTTTTAATTTTGATCTTATTTGCATTATTTCTTTCTATAAAATATAACCCAATTATTCTGCTTTGTTACTGTATTACAGTACATTCAATGACTGACTTTGCTTGATCAAGTTTATAAAACACCATGACAACATAATATAAGATACATTACATGATTAGATACATTTAAAGTCATAAAAACGACTGTGGGTCACTGATATTGGATGTGCCTCTCGCTCCCTGGCAGCTCTCGGGGGCTGGCATTAAGGTGGGTGCTGTCAGCTGCCTGGCAGTGGGACCCCCCCCGGCCAACTATTGAAGAGTTTCTGCATTGCTGCCATTCCTCCTGGGGGTAGCTGATAGTAGCTCCACTGAAAGGTAAGGCAGTGTCTCTTTGTGCTGTCTGCTGACAAACATACAACATTTACAGTAAGTGTACATGCTGGGTGTCAGTGTTATGTTTGTGGTGTGTTGTGTTGTGTGGATTGTGTGTCATCACCAAAGCGTTGGAGAAGGTAAACGAAAACGTTCCTCTATTCATTTCATGTCTGAATCTCCTGATCAAAGCCTTTCACGTTCACAGGCGGCTCAGCCTCTCTTCTACTTGGACTGTAACTCGACACCATGACACATGCTACGGCTGAATTGTTTAGTCGATGTGATGGTGTGGCCTTTAGAAAAATGTCATTTGCGTGACTCTGTTTCCAGATGGCGGGAGGAATCTTCCACACTTTGGAAAACCAGTATAACGTGGACTGTCCCAACGTCCACCCCCTCATGTGTCACCTGTGCCACAAACAGTACCAGTCCCCGTGTCTGCTGGACTGTTACCACATCTTCTGTGCCCGCTGCCTGTGGGGTCGGACCACTGACAGCCGTCTCAACTGCCCCCTCTGTGGGTAAGAAACGGCACTGCAGGTTTGACTAGCACACAGATAGATAATCAACATGAGAAACGGGTTCAAGAAAACAGGAGTTCACATCAGAGAATTTAAATAAAGATGGCCGACACGAGTCCCTCTTCAAGCTACATGCAGCCCCAGCTGTCAATCATGACATGCGCCTCCATGAGTCCTAGAATCTCAAAGTGTGTTGACATGGTAGCGCAGGTACCACAGGTGTATAAATTGATCAGTCGATCAGTTTGGATCTATTCTCGTCCTCGGTGACCCATTGCTGGTCCGGTCCGGTCTGGTCTGGTGTGTGCAGGTCAGGACTGACTGTCTCCAACAGCTGCAGGGTCACTCCATGTCTCTGAACACACAGCTTCCCCTAAGACCAGTCACACTGCAAACAAAGCGTTCTGGCATTTGCCACCAGCGCCAGCAGCTTAGGGCAAATCAAAAGCAGTCACATGACACCAATCTACTTCATCCCTTATTAAGGAAGGACTCTGGAGTTTGGGGTCACCTTCAGGTCTGTAGTGTGAACCATGTCCCCCATCAGAACCCATAGGAATTGTTTGTTTGTTTTCTCAACAGGGAGCATTCAAATCTAAAATTGAATTTCACAATATTCACAATAGAGAATCCAATTGGCTTACACTGTGAGCAGACGCATGTTGACCCTGTGTCGAGGTCAGATTAAACTGAAATAACCCCGTAGGCACGGGGCCTCTGTGCTGTGGGGCTCAGGCTTCAGGGGCCCGACGCCTGGCAGCCAACTATACTATTTCTATCAGCAGCTCCAGCCACACCAACAGCTGCTGCTCTCCGAAGAGACACCCACCGCGCAATCTAACAATTCACTACTCTGCTATAATGGGAACACAACAGATGCCTGTTGCCATGAAAAGCAGATAAAACACCACACACGGGAGGGGACGACAGTGGGAGCTGCACAACAAACACTATCTTAAATACACATGTATATATATTTTTAATTTCTTCATATACATACTATGTAGTCTATTTTTCTCTCTCGGTATACATGTACAGTATATGTATGTATATAGTATGCATACACATGCATGTACATAAAATACAATTTAAATTGAACTAAAACACATATGAAATGCATTTTGTTTCATTATAGATTTTTACTCTATTCAATCAAATCACATTCAGATTAATTGATTTATTTACTTGAATTCTGACAGAAAACATTCATTTTGATGTAACCCTTTACATTGAATTAATTAAAGTAAAATTACATAGACCTTTTGCACCTAATTGAAATACTAGATTATTCTTTTTCGAGTGCATATGGATAATTTACATAAACAAAAAGAAAAGAATACAACACTGTCATTTGTTTACAGTCTGCACTTTTATTTACCCCAACATGTGGATAAACTGTACATGGATATTTGACTCACTAAATCTGCTGATCATGAAATATAAACTCTGGCTGTTCTGTTGACTAATTATGCAGATTAGATCAGAAAATTAGGATTAGAGGAGTAAACACAAACCTAATCTGTCGGCACTGAAATATCAATTTAGATGTTGCTGTATTCAGATGAGCTCTTTGTTTAACATGATTATTTTGGTCACGCAGTGTGTGTGTGTGTGTGTGTGGTCCATTGAAAGAAAAGAGCGCCATCTTCTGGGATATTAACAGAAGTGCCAGATGTCTGTTAAATAACGAAAGCATCCCATGTATGAAATGAGGTTCCTTGTGTGTTTGACATTTATTTTCACTGTTCATTTAAGCAACTTAGAATTTCCCTCTGTTCACAGAACCTGACGGACACATCCGTCCGGCCAGTGTTTCGAATTGAACTTAAAATCTTTGAAAGTATGGAGCAGGATGAATTCAGTCCTCTCCGGTGCCGACACATCACTTGTTGTTTTGATATCCTTCCGTCTTCATGTCGTTCAGACCGAGGTCTTCGTTCTGCTCGAAGGTGCGCGTGTACTTCTCCGTGGTCAGCTCCGGGTCCGAGTCCGGGGCGTAGACGTTCTGTATGTAGCTGTTCCCCGCCGGGTCGTCCAGGACGACGTGGACGTCCTTTTTGCCGGCGATGACCTCCTCTATCTTCTTCCCGAACTCGTTCAGCTTCTCCACCTGCAGCGTGGCGCCGCTGTCCCCGCAGAAGAAGGGGTTCTTGGAGACGATGAGGTCCTTGATGTCCGTCAGGAGCCCCTCCAGCGTGGTGAACTTCCCGCAGACCGCCGCCATCCCCAGCTCGAACTCCAGCTCCGGGATGAGGACGGAGCAGGTCTCGGACTTGAGGAGGTCCCGGGTCATGTCCGAGACGTCGGTGACGTGCAGGGTGATCCTGGTGCCCTGGTCCTCGGTGGCGCCGCCGGACTTCACCTCGTTGGTGCGGTGGCCGCAGCTGTCGCAGTTGGTGGCCATGATGATGACCTCCTTGAAGTGAGGGATCTGGACCAGCTTCATGTTGGTGGAGGCCGGAGCGTTGCATTCTGGGCAGTTGGTGTTGAAGACCAGGACCTCGCCGCGCATGCTGTCCAGGTCGTTCCCGGCCGGTTCCTCGTCCAGGTCGTCGTCGGCCCGGAGTCCCAGCTGCATGTCCTGCTGGGCCGACCTCTTGAACCAGGTCACGGCGAGGGCCTCGTCTTTCTGAGGGGCCCTCGGGTTCTCCACAAAACTGTTCCCGGACGGATCCTCGATGACCAGCGTGAACTCGCTCTCCACGTTTTTCAGCCTCCTCAGCTTCTGGGTGAACTCCTCGATCTTGTCAGCCACCTCGGGCTGCGTGGCCCGCCTGGCAGGCTGGTCCTGCTCCAGACCTGACACAGCTCGGTCCAGGAGGCCCTCGATGGTGGACAGGGAGCCCTTCTGGGTGAAGGGGGGGATTTCAAAGTCCAGCTCGGGGATCCTGGTGGTGGCGCACTCCGCCTTCACCACCTCGCGGTCCAGGTCCTGCTTTGTTTTGACGCGGAGGGTGAAGCACACGCCCTGGTCCTGGATCCGGCCCGCGGACTGGATCTCGGTGTTGGACCAGTTGCAGTGGGAGCAGCTGAAGGAGCTGACGATGATCTCTTTGAAGAAGGGGATTTTAGTCAGGAGCAGTCGGGTCATACCGTTCTCGTAGCAGTTCATACACAGGCTCTCGATCTGAGTGGCCTCCAGCTCCTCGTCGTCGGCGCTGATATCCTTGAAAAGGCTCCCACCGCGGACATTCTCCTCGGAGATGACGGACATTTTGTTTTTGTTTTTTTTTAAATATATCGACTTTAAATGTTTCGTTCAGTGGATAAAAACGCTGCCGAAGTGTCGTTCAGCAATGACAGTCACCTTCTGGAACACTCCGTGTGTCAGGGCGTCGAGCTTCGGCAGCGACGCACGTTTGATTTCACCGTGCTCAGCAGCCACTTCCGGGTTCTCTTCCTCGGCGTTGAGGGCGCAGCGCCAGGCCGGGAGCTCGCTGCTGCCCCCTCAGCCTCTATGGAGTATTGCATCAAATGTTACATATAAATAATAATCATCATCGACATAATTGGAGGTTATACATTAGAAGTATTGTATTAATATTTAATTGTATATTTCTTCCTTCTATTATTGCAAAGTAGCTTCCACAGATATTTCATTTTGTGAATAAATTAAAAATATATACATATATCTGTAACCTTCTTTGTCTTACTTTGTTTAGGTGCCTTGTCAGAAAAAAAAACATATCCCTACCCTGTATGGACTAGATCAAAGGCACCGGTTACATCAATATCTTTGATGAGTCCACATCAAAGAATTCTAGCAGCAATTCCTTTGATTTCTTTTGTGACATCTCATTCCAGGATCAAAGGATCAAAAGAATCAAAGTATTAAAAAATATATATTAAGAATACACATAATAAAATGATTGTGTTGCCCTATACATGTACTGTATTGTATTTTTTACATTAGCATGTATAGTTTATATTATACGATTCACTTATCTCACGTCACGTGACCTTTTATTCTCCACCACAGATATCCATCCATGATAAAAGGGAACAACGGCCTCCCACCTGAAGATCGTCTGCTCAAGTTCCTTGTTGACAACAACGCAGACACAGAGGAGACAGTTCCGTGCGCCAACTGTGAGCAGGAAGGGAACGAA
>JAFBJT010111081.1:29108-40515 GCA_016785325.1 Chascanopsetta lugubris
GGGGAAACCGATGAGTGGTTTTGGATTCATGTTGTACACAAACATACACAACCGACAATATCGTCACAAAACCTCGGAAGAACAGCTCAGATCCTGAAAGTCAAACTGCAACAATTTAAAAAAAAATGTCAACCTCTCCATTTAAAGGTGCAGTGTGTGAGATTTAAGATAAATGATTTGAATTCCAGGTTCACCTCGTCACCTGCTCAGCTTTCCTCAGCTCGGCGAACAAGTTTGAGTTTTTGGACATGGGCTATGTGAGTACCGGAGAAACTAGTCCGACTTAAACCAAGACGTTTGTTCAATATTTCTCTAGTGGCCACATGTGTTATATTTTTTTTTTTCATAATGCTCAAAAATGAGAATGAGTGTCCTAATGTCTCATAACTGTCTCTAGTGGTAAAAGAGTGGTATTACAGGGTTGCACTTTCTGAGTAACCTGTTGCCAGCTCCATTCAAAACCTACAGCTCCATCATTCATCTGATGTCAGGACTTGTTTTCTTCAATCTTTTCAGTTATGTGACATTTCTCTGTTAAAGGAAAACGACACACTGCCCCTTTAAAAATGTTTTTCTTCTTCAGCAACTGATGGAGCGGCTGAAGAGGATCGTGAAGTTGCCTCATCGACTGAAGCCGGTGCAGAGCAGCAAAGTGAGTTTATTCAGTGGCTTTAAAGCGCACAGTATTTTTATCACAGTTTGTCCTTTAAAGGTGCATTCTGAAGGATTTCTATTAAGAAAAAACGGAATGAAAGTAGATGTTTTAATGCATATGTTTAGTTTATATTCTAAAACATGTTCTGCTTTCTTATTTCTGATTTAATTTGTATTCATCTAATTTGCCACATGTCCCTAAATGTAACTTTTAAAGGTGCTGTTTGTTGGAGAACTTGTTGGAGAAGAATGTGCACGTTTTTGAAAGCACATGTTCAAAAAGGTGTATTATGCAGCGGTGGTTAGTTTGCGTCTCCTGGGCTGCTGATCAAAACATGATGATGCAAAATGGCGGCCTGCCTCGAGAGGAGTCGCCCCTGCTTATTATCCTGAATGGGGAAGACATTTGAAGTCTGGCACATTGCACCTTTAAACGGTCGACACTGACCCCCCCCCCCCCCCCCCCCCCCCCCCCCCCCCCCCCCCCCCCCCCCCCCCCCCCCCCCNNNCACTGCACCTTTAAACGGTCGACACTGCCCCCCCCCCCCCCCCCGCAACCCTGTCTCCCACCAGATCAACACAGACTACAGGAGCGAGTTCGCCCGCTGCCTGGAGCCTCTGCTGTGGCTGGGTCAGCGCGGCCCCCCCTCCGCCGCCGCATCGGCCAGCGTGGCCACGAGGTGAGGCCTGTATATCATTAACCTGCTGACTAATTGATCCCTTCCTCCGCCGCGGCGCGCTGAGCATGTCACGCTCGTCAAACACCCACAGGCTGGAATGGTCCACGGGCGGTGGGTGTGTGTGTGTGTGTGTGTGGGGGGGGGGGGGGGGCGAGAGCGGAAGCGCACCCGTCTGGACTCCCGGCACTGACCAAGACATCATCTAGTCACAACAAGCGTTTATCTGCTTTGGAAATGAAGTCCATGACCTTTGTTAAGGACCGGTGTTTTAAAACCTATATGAGCCACATGTGGCAAAACAAAAAGGTATTTGGGGGAGTTGTTTTCCTTCCTTTGTTCAGGAGGATGAACAACATTGACTTGAGATGACAGAAATGCATCCTGTATTTTCTGCACCGACTCACTGAAGGGTTCTCGTGACCTGCATCTTTACTGCCGAAGGTTTGAGTCAACGATATGTTTGTTTACGATGTTTGTACAAAACATACAACGCTGCATCATAGCTCATCCTAATCCACATGCACTTCAACTCCGACTGACACTAAGAACTAATATGGTCGAGGAAAGTATTGAAATGTGCATTCGCGGGGGTTTGTGTGAATGCATTTTAGATCATGTTGCATTCTCATCCTGATTGGCTTCTCAACCTCAAGCAAAAAGACCATCGGTACGAAATGACATCACTACACTTTCCAGTTTGTGAAAAGCCACCCCCCCCCCCGCTGTGACCACACTCCGCCTGAGCAGCGCTCCGCTCATCTTGTTCGAGGAGCGACTGTCTGTACTTCCCTTCCTTCCCCGTTCAAACCATGTTGTTTGGGCTCATAAGAAGAGTTTTGGGATGTTCAAAGAGACCTAGATGTTCTCTGTAACTCTGCCTCTAATAAAAGCCCATTTTTCTTGATGAGGCTGTGGGGAATACAGCATGTTTCATTAGCCAAGCACACACAGCT
This sequence comes from Chascanopsetta lugubris, assembly GCA_016785325.1. Taxonomy (NCBI): domain Eukaryota; kingdom Metazoa; phylum Chordata; class Actinopteri; order Pleuronectiformes; family Bothidae; genus Chascanopsetta; species Chascanopsetta lugubris. Next base: position 31,396 of record JAFBJT010111081.1, read on the forward strand.
TTATTTAGACTCCCAGAGTCCTCTCAGCCCCCTAAGAGACACACACACACCGTTACTGTGAACCCTGCACGCACCAGGGGGTTGGTGGAGGCGGGTGGGGAGGGAGGGGGAGTGGGTGGGGTGGAGGGGTGGGTGTTCAGCAGGCTCACACGTACACTAAGAGAGAAATTCAAGAGAGTATTCAAGTGTGAGGAGGGGGTGTGTCTGCAGGTGTATACAGAGTGTAAATCACATGTGAAACCATGAGATTCCTGTGTATGGACATGGGTGCAAAAACGATTCATGTTCATAGAATGAAGAATAAAACATTCCAGGTCTGCAATTAATGAGACTTTCCACTTGTGTGCTCCTCCATCTCCCTTCCGCCTACAGTGCATCTCACTTCCCTTCACACTCAGGCCCCTGGTTTGAAGAATGTGGCACAATAAGCCAATTAACACTTCACACGGAGACTGACAATACACAGTCGATATACGTACGCCTCATAGCTTCAACTCAGTTCAGCCTGTTCATGTGTGCACATAAGTAGGATGAACTCCGAGCTTCAACTTTCTTTGACTTGCTTGCTGTTATGTGAACTTTGACAGAAGTGTGTGGCATCACAGACTCATCACACGAGTTCATCACGAACAAAACATGTGTGTGTGTGTGTGTGTGTGTGTGTTTGACGCAGAGCGAGCAAGACGCTAACTAAGCCCTGCTTTTGTTGTTGCTCATGTTAACTGCGAGACACCTGACTCGGTCAAAGGTGCGAGTGTTTGAGCAAAATGAGTTTTAAACACAACACAGAGGTCAAACTGTATCTGCTTTACCTGTGAAGCCTCGCGGCATCTGAACACAATGCAAACACAGACTATTTACATTCATGCGACAGTCCAAGTAATGGAGAGATAGATGGATATCCTAAAGATACGTCAAGAATGACAGATGTCTTTGAGTAACGGCATCAATGTGATGTGCACCCAAGGACCCACACCTGATCCAATCCCCTACTGCACCTCCATTCAGACTGGAAATAAGAGCCCGTTTCTATCCTGTTTTCGGAGCGATGAGGGATATTTTAAGAGTTCCGCACCGAAATAAAGAGCTCCCACTGAAAAAAAAAGCAGGCAACCTTCTCCTGAAGCTGTCAGCTACAACAACACAACACATGACTGTTCCAATTTTAGATGTATGAGGGAAAGGAGCTGCTAAGTGGAACAGTGATGGGATAGGTACGGCTTCTACACGATGATGATAATGATGATTATGTTGTAAACAAATATTTACTTGCATGTTGTCATTAATTATGCTCATGCTGACACACAAACACAAACTTTCCTCGGGTATTTATACCCTCATCTCGTCCCCGTCCCCCCCCATACTCTTCCTTCTCCTCTTTCTTCCGCTCTTAACGTGACTTCTACTTTTCCAGCCATCTTTCCTCAGCCCTGTGTCCCGTTCCCTCTGTGTCTAAAAAGTCCTTCTCCCCTGACCGCTGGTCCCCTTCCATGCTTTGTTCAAACATCCATCTTCCTCAGTCACCCGTTGTCAAGTTTCTTTTTCATCCCTCCGTGTCCTCTTCCTCGCCTCCCCTCCTCTCCTCTCCCACATTCCCCTTCGCTTCCCTTCCCCTCTCTCCTCTCATCCTCCCCTGTCCCATGAAAGCTGTTACAGGCTGAAAAAGAGGAGAGAAAAAAAAAAGAAAAAAAAAAAGCCCTTTGTCTTCTTTCCCCTCCTTAACAACACATGCATGCACGCACAGTATCAGGGCCATTTATTCCCCAGGCAGCCCCAGAGCTCTGGTGTTTCCAGAGCTCTTTGACGAGCGGGTCACCATGGCCAATCACGCTGCTCAGAGAGGCGGGATGTGGGTCAGCGTGGCCAATGATAGGCCGGCTCTGCTCCCCTGAGCGGCGGGCTGATTGACAACTGGTGCTGGACAGGAGTCAAGAGGGTAATTGTCATCCGACTCTCTCGCTCTCTTTCCCTCTCCCTCTCTTCATCTGTCTGTCTCGCCCCCTCATCCTAGACACTCCTTCTTTTCCTCCTCCCCCCCCCCCTGCTTTACTTCCCCCACTTCAACCCACTTCCTCCCCCCCGCCCCCCCCCCTCCCCAACCCGCTTTCTCCCTATAGCTCCGGAGGGATTCTCTCATTGGCTGCCCTTCCCGTCCCACAGGAACGACTTTGTGACGCCACTGGCCGAGGGCTGATGCCAATCTCCATCCCCAGCCCACCCCCCGGGACCCCCAGCCCCCCAACTTCAATGGCCTGTGTCAAACACACACACACATGCAAACACTTCCAGTCAGGGGACGGGGACAGAAGCTGATTAACCAAATACTTTTATCAGCAGTAAAACCGCTCTCTCTGCCTGCGTGCATTCGGAACAAAACAGCCTTAAAACACATAAACACACACACTGACACACACACATGCACTGAACCACTGGCCAGAAACACCAGGCTAGTCTGGGCTTTAGGACAGTGTGAGAGTGTGGGTATGCGCGCGCGTGTGTGTGTGTGTGTGTATGTGTGTGTGTGTGTGTGTGTGTGTGTGTGTGTGTGTGTGTGTCCAGGCTTTTGTGTGTGAGAGAGTGTAAAGGGACAGAGGTAGCAGAGGGCTTAGATGGATGGCACAGAGAAAGAACAACAACCAAACAAGCCTGGCGGACAAGCTCCATCGCCCGCTCTATCTCTCTCATTCTGCCCTCTCTCTCTCTCTCGTCCACTCTTCTACTCTCGTTCCCTTTTCTCTCCCTCTCTCCTCTGATCCAGAGTGTTTCCACTATCTGATTTAGTTCACGCAGGTCACCCACTGGAGCAGCGCTTCGTCCTGTCAAGCCCAGTCAATTTCATTTGCATGCACCTTCACTACTAGGTGTCGCCATTCCCAACACACTTTGCCTTTAAAACGGGACTGTTGGCCATTAACAGATTCTAATTTCATTCTCTATTTGAAGTTCCTGTCGTTTTCAAAGTTGTGTGCTTCCAACTGTGCTGGCGTGCAACCTCAGCAGAATTCCTGCACGCAAGAAACCCTTGTGCTTTCTCACTCTTACACCTCACTTCAACATCCCAGGGAAGAATGTGGAAGACAGAGTGTGAGGCAGGTTGATATCACTGCTACAAGTGTTAAAGTGAAAGGTTCTCTTGTTTTACCCCTTTTTAAACTGCTGTGTCATCCCTACCAGGGATCTGAGTCGGATCTGCACACACCAACACACACACACCCGAGTGTAATGTACATGGAGTACAACAAACACAATTTCACCTCGCACAACACCCAGTGAGCAGAACACTCATTTTTGCGCAAACACACACACACACACACACACACACACACACACACACACACACACACACACACACAAACACATTCACATACTAGCGCAGAGTTGATGTTCAGGGCCAAACAACACAGCTGGAGATTAAAGAGCCGCTCTGATCTGACATTTGTTTTTCTGTCTGTCAGAGAGAGTGTGGCGGGAAGTGGAATCAATAGAAGAAGAGACAGGGAGAGGGAGGAAGAGGACTGAGGGAAGGAGACGGAGGAGTAAAGGGAAGAAAAAAAACAAGTGGAAAGCCCAGGGTTACTCAAAAAGAGCAGCAAAGGGAAGAAAGAGATGAAGAGGAAAGGTGAGGAAGTGTTGAGGATGAAAGAGGCGGTGAGGAAGGGCGAGAGGTGAAGGAGGGCAGGGAGGAGGAGGAGGAGGAAGATAAGGAATAGGACAGAGAGAGGATGAGGAGGAGAGGGAACTTATTCCTCAGGAGAACCTCCACTCTGGGGAAGTTCCAGAAATAACTGAACTAGAAGTTCCCCCAGCAGCTTCCGATCACACACACGCACGCACGCACGCACGCACGCACGCGCGCGCGCACACACACAGACACACACACACACACACACGCGCGCGCACACACAGACACACATCAAAGGGAGGTTCAATTTCACCAATGACATGTCTGAGTATCGGTTTGAGGACAGACTCAAATGCTGATGGGACAAATTATGAACTATAGTATATGCATATTTACTCTCTCACTCATTCTTTCCCTCTCTCTCTCACACACACACACACACACACACACACACACACACACACATACGTGAACTACAAGATCAGTGGAGGCTTGAGGGCGGGGAGGCGGGGAGCTGGGTGGGGAGGGGAAGGATGCATAATTGCTTTCTCTTGTTGTACAGGCTCAGGAGTGCTTTTTGACTGAAGACACCAATTTCACGCTCAGGCATTATTTAGCTTGATACAAACTTGATTAGGCCTTACAGGAAGAGAGGGAGAGAGAGAGAGAGAGAGAGAGAGAGAGAGAGAGAGAGAGAGGAAGGGGGGAAATAAACAGCTTTGTGTCGCACCGTATCGCTGGCGGACAGATTAACTCGCTCATCACTCTGCTTCTGGGAGTTACAAGAAAAATATACACGCGGCGCATGTGCGCTCGGAGCGCGGCTGGCTGTTTGTTTGTTTGTGTGAGTAGATGTATAATCCAGCATCTTTTATCGCAGAAATGAAAAAGTACAGAATGGCATTATTAATCTTTTGTGTGGTCAAAAGAAACGCGCTTTCTTTATCAGGCTTTTAAAGCCACCAATTCTTCTGGCTCCCCCCGCCTATTTCCTGATGACTGTTCAATAAGTTCATGTTGCCTGGCAACGGACACAATACTTGCCAGTCAGCAGAGTTTTCGCTAATATTGCTTAGCAACAGGTATTCATCACAAGGAGGGGAGAAATCAATCATCTACCGCTGGAAACCCAGGCCTGACTCAGTGATAAGGTGTGATCCAGGTTCAAAACTATCAATAGAGGAGAGGAGAGGAGTCAGGGGTGGAGCAACTCCCCAGACTGCTTATCAACTCAGAGTCTAAAGCAGAGAGTGCCTCTGCATTTTTAAAGCCAGCCTGTACTGACCAACACACACACACACACACACACCTCACCATGCAATCTCTTATTCTCTTTTACGTTCGACAACTTCCCCTCCAACGCCGGCTCCCCTCTCCATTCTGTCTTGATACTGACATCAAGTTTTTATGGGGCCAGATACAAGAGGAGACACCACCTCGTCTGCTGTCCATCCTGCTCAGGGCTTTGCTCCCTGAACGACCAGCTGCTCTGCCCTGAACCCATGGATCCTGAGATCCGGCTCAGCAAGGAATAAAATAGGGGGATCTTATTTGCATTCTACATTTGACTCTTTTTTTTTTTATGTTAAAAGGTGCAGTGCGTAAGATTTTGGTCATTTTTGTCACTTCTAAAATTATCCAAAACTATTACATACTAATATTTTCATGAATTTAAAAATCACCTAAATGTTTTATTGCTTATCCACGGCCCTGAATAGAGTCCATTAATGTATATTTACATGAGGGGTGGGTCCTCTCTACGGGGGCCGCCATGTTTTTACAGTAGCCCAGACTGGACAAACTAAACGTTATTTGAGTTTTAATGACAACTGAAGTCGACCATAGATTATTTCGTGTGCTCAGAAGGGTGAGGGTGAGGTGATGGATACAACATGCAACTTCACCTCTAGATGTGACCAAATCTTACACACTGCACCTTTAAAATGTCATGATGAACACTGTAGGTAACTTGTGAGTGGCTTTCAAGAGCAGAGAGTCGAAAAACAGCAAGCAAACTGCAGTGCTGAGCCACATTCAAAAAAAAGAAAAAAGAAATAATATCGGTCAAAATTCAATTTTCTTTCACATTTCTATTCCTTCCAATTCAGTACACAGTCACTCTCTCTCTCGCCCGCTCCCTCCCTCACTTTATCCTGCTTGCTCTTGCCCCATTGTATGTCTCACAGCAGGACGGCCATGCCTTTTGACTGGGAGGTGAATGGAAAGGAGTTGGAAAAACCAACTGAAGACTCCAGCACTGAAAAGAACCATTGCTAAGACTATAGTGGGGCGCACTACAAAGACCCCGGCAGAGTGTCCAATAAAAGAAGAACACAAGACAAGCAGCTTGTTCTGCCGAAGAGTCCACGCTCTGTGGACAATGCACATTAGTCTGGGTCCTTTTGAGCGTGTATGTGGGCGAGAGAGAGAGACAGAGAGAGAGACAGAGAGAGAGTCTGTGCAAATGAGTACGAGAGAGCATCCAAGCACGACAGGCAAAACGCAAACTGAAAAAAAAAATGAATGGCTGAATAAATGAATGAATCAACACAAAAAGTGATGTTTTGAGCCCTTGGTGGTTTGTGGAACACAGACATGGCAGCATATACATATTACAAGCAAATACAGCTGCAATACTATCTATTCCCCATCTACAATAAAACATATATCTGGCAGGTAATAATGACAAATGCATGATGTAATGGGGGAGTGCTCTTGTATAAGTATATGGGCACGTCACTCGTCAAGTCTTTATGGGGTACACTCTGACCCAAGATGTTTGCTTCATGTTCTATATGGATGGTTTAGAAAGTTTTTTTTTTGGCCAACAAGGAGCTGACTATACAAAAACCAATGACCTTTGACCTCAGCGGTTACGCAGGGTCAGGTTAGTTGGAATAAAGCTTGATCATTCCATTCCCCAAAACTCAGCCCTTCATCAACAGCGCTGTGCATGTGTAAGCGTGTGTGTGCATGTGTGAGTGTGTGTGTGTCTGTGTGTGTGTGTGTGTGTGTGCATGTCTGTGTGTGTGTGTGTGTGTGTGTGTGTGTGTGTGTGTGCATGCGTCAGAGAGAGCCGGGAGGGAGGGCGGCCCGATAAATATATTATGCATCAGCCAGGTGTGCAGAGGGGCACTGCTAATTGCCCCCACCACTAATGTTTAATGTACAGAATAGGATGGAGTGCAGGAGGGGAGGTGGGGGGGGGGGCTTATTACAGGGAGGGGGTAGAAGGCAGGAGTAGACGGGGAGGAGGGTGCGAAGGGGAGAAACACAGATGCCGCAGGAAAGGTGGGGAAAAAAGGGGGAAATAGACAGAATCAGGGAGAAGTGAAGCACAACTATGACCACAACACTGAGCTTGTACGGTTTCCATAACAACGCTGCATCACATATCATTAATGTGAATATGAGTACTGCTGATACACGGAGGTCAGGGTCATGTCTGTGAAATCCGTGGCATTCTTCTACAGGCGGCAAAATTGATTTCTGACGTATAAATATTTAAATCGTAATAAATGAGGCCATAATGACTATATAATAAAAAATAATTAGGGATACATCAATTATGCATGTTTTCATTGCATGTCTCTCCATTTAAATTCCATTGTTGCTGATCAAATACCATGGGGTTCAAGCTGCGTTGTGCATTCAGTGACATCACTCTGAGCAATAACAGCGAGGTTCATTACCACTATATGCTTTACATGAAGGGAGAGATTGACAAACGGGGTCTTTGTTTGATATTATATTAGTCAGATATCCAATGAGCTTAAAGAGACACCACAGGACATATAATAAGACTTAATTAAACTTAATTATCCAGCCAGACAAACACACTGAAGGCAAACAATCTGTTGAACAATTAAACATGTATAATCTCCAAGTAAGAGCCAGTAAGAGGCTGGACACTTCAGTGCACACACATAACATACACAACACACACACACACACACACACACACACACACACTTCTCCGAAACTTAGAAGGGCCTACATCCTCTGAGAATATCTAGCGGAAGGGTGATGCAAGCCAGGTCCTACGCTGTGTGTATGTGTGCGTGTACGTGTGCGTGTGCATGTGTGTGTGCGTGTATGTGTGTGTGTGTGTGCATGCACGTACATGTATACAGTCATACAAGCATCGTCTGTCTCGACTTAGACCCTGAAGTTATGGTCATGCACAGAGCTTGTTTGTATGTGCGTGCATGTGAGAGTAAGCATGTGTGTGTGTGTGTGTGTGTGTGTGTGTGTGTGTGTTGCGTCCAGAGGGGATGGGTGTGTGTTAAGGTCCAGTGAGTTTGCAGCTGATAAGCGAGGCTAGCTAAGCCGCTACAATGGCACAGTCCTGGCCCATGATGCCCTGTTCTCACACACTCTCACACACATGCACAAACACAACAGGCTGGCTGCTGATAAGGAGTTGTTGCTGGCATACACACACCTCGCTGAGGGACTTCACCCTTTTAGGCATCCCCACACACACTCACATCAGCACGCATTCACACACTTACACACACACACACACACACACACACACACACACACACACACACACACACACACACACACACACACACACACACACACACACACACACACTACAATGAAAACCCTACCAAGCCTACTGGATGACATGACCTTTTCATAGCCATTATTCCAAACGAAACCAATTCCTCACTGCTGAACCTGAGGAAGGATGGCTCCTACTCTGGAATGATCAATCCAACGCCATTATCTGTTAGATAGGTCACAGAGAACAATGGATATCGACGGAAATAATACTAAAGAAGAATAACATCTATGATCGATACGGTGCACCTTCACTGAATTTGAAGGGTGAGTCCACTTGCTGAAAAGAAAAAAAAACAGGAGAGAAAAAACCATGAATTCTAGTGAAAGACAATCAAATACCCCTCCTTTCAGAGGGCCCTTTTATCACAGTAGACATGACTTTGCAGAGTAGGAGAAGCACAGGTGGTACTAATCCTCATTTTGGCTCCACTGTCTGAGAGCTTACGTCCCAGAAAACGTTATGACAGAGTGAGGAAAAGCCTGCGCCTAACACAGGGCAGACTCACACCTGAAAGAGTCGGTCCAGCAGGTGATCATCAGTGGGCTGTGAGTCTGTCAACCGGCAGGTTCACATCGTTGATTTCACTGCAACTATTAAATCATGAAGCTATTTACTGGCAGTAAAAAAAAAATGTCCTCATTTGTTCGTCAAGCAAAAGATATATCTATTATATTATATTATCTATTATAGCTGCATGAGCGCCACGGAACAAGTGGCCTCGCTGCACATTACTTTGAGCGGCAGTTTGAGCAGCGCAGCTTCTCTTGAGAATAGTTTCCTACCGATTTGGGTTTTTTTTTTTACCTCAGGATCCAAAAGAGCACAGCTTCATGGCCTCATACAGGGGAGTCATAGCATAAACCCACACTGTCACTCCACTACTGAGCACACAGACAGCTTGTGGATAACCCACAAGTTGCGC
>JAFBJT010111082.1:0-2500 GCA_016785325.1 Chascanopsetta lugubris
TCACATCTACAACAATGAAACAAAACAATGACATACTGACATTTTTCCCAATTCATAATAGTCTAAATGTTGTTGTGTTTTTCCATTAGCTTTAAATGAGCCCATTGATGTATATGAAGGTGAAGTAAGATTGTGGTTGGTTTGAATTCATGCCGTTATTGATCGATTTCAAAGGAAAAGAGTCAGGATATGAACTTTCAAAGTAAAACTCTTCCCTCGATCCATTGCCGGAGAGAGAGCTCGGGCTTAAAATTGATAGAGGCAAAGAATTGTTTTTCTTTGTTGGTTGGCTCCGCAGGGGGCAGCCGCCATGAAACACGCTCTCAAACTCATTCTGTGGCCTAATCCGTCGCTGGTCGATCAGACTGTAAAGCGCAGGAAGCTCTGAGTCCAACAACACGGTGTTGACATTTGATCAGCTTCCAGATATTCTGGCTGCGTGATGAATGTTCTGTTAAGTGGAATCTCTCTCTCTCTCTCTCTCGCTCTCTCTCTCTCTCTCTCGGCTGTTGGCGATGGGCAGGAAGTGCTGTTGAACTACCATGAAAAATTTAGCATGGATCTAATAACCTGCTGTTTGCCACTCCCGAGACAGTCACCATAACGACCATGTTGTCTGGGCCCATATTCTACAGGTTACCTGTATCTGCATTTGATTCCGGCGTTAACGAGTGAAAATGTGCCGTGTCTCACCCACTGTTCCGTTTCCACTCGCAAATCGAGCAAATTCAATTTCACATCCGCAGCAGTGTCTGATTGGCCAGACATGACATGAGTCATGGCTGAAGCCTTGGTGACACAAACATGTTCATTATTAGTGTAAACATCTCATTATAACCAGAGCTAATCCATGTTTGTCCTGAAACCCCCCCCCCCTTCAGTCCCAGCCCATAATAAACCCCGTACGGACATCAGTGTTGTATGTGCAGGTTAAACACTTATGGGAAAACATATGGAACACGTCTGGAAAATGAACGCCAGAAAACGCCTTACGTGATGTAGTTCAGGGTCCACCTTTGATCTCTGGTGGGCCGGACCAATACAATCATAGCATAATAACCTGTAAACGACAGACACCCTTCGTCTCGTTTAATAGCTGAAGCTGAGAAAAGAACACGAGTGAATGGGTCTAGAGGTGTAAATCCCTCCAAACTGAAGTCTTGCTTGACCATATGTCCATATGGACGTGCATGTAAACAAGTGATGTCATCCATATCGCTGCTGTTCTTCGCTCCCGTCTCAGCAGCACACATGAGCCATGCAGCTATTTCAAGGATAGAGTCTTTCCCTTATTGCTTCCACACATTTCACAGCAAAGTGCAAATGGTGTTTCACCTGCACTTTTAAAGTTTGACCACATCACTGCATCCCTCCCTTCAAAATAAGAGCCTCGAGTCATGTCGTCATGTTGAATGAATCCACTGTTTTATTTTGAAAAGGCACGATTGTGTCCAGGATCAAAGGAACTGTATCCACCTCAAACCTGATTTCACCGTAGAAGTGAATTGAAGTGAACCTGCTGTTTGTCCCGATACGAAAAACAAGTCCGCAAAATGTGACTAGAGCAACATAGTGAACATATATAGATTCACGCTACATGAGTATGACCTGGATCACACACACACACACACACACACACATACACATACACACATGTGTGACACACTAATTACAGTATTTGTGCTAATACAGGGTTGTGTGACATGGTCATTAGGCTGTCGCATGTGCTCGACTCTTTGTGGTCTGCCATGACATTTGTCTTGCGCCTTTTTATCCAAATAACAAATTGCATGTATTTTGGACACGCGTGTGTGTGTGTGTGTGTGTGTGTGTGTGTGTGTGTGTGTGTGTGTGTGTGTGTGTGTGTGTGAACAGGAGACAGGGTGTACAGAGAAACACCTGGTTGAATAGTCATTGTACTGTTACCTGAGCTGCTATAGCCTGACATGAACTGAGGCACAGTAAGTGGTGTAACACATGGCTGTGTGGATACTGTTACAGGTGACATTCTGTTTGATCATAATTATTGATTAATTAATGATTATTACTTGATTTTGATTTTATTTCGATCTAATTTGATCTTAAATACTGTTCAACGGTATGGTTATTCATTTATTAATTTTTTCTTCTAACCTGTTTCATTTATGTTGATATCTGTTTCGTGCTGTGCCTTTTATGTCTTTTCCTGCTCAGCACTTTGGACCTTTATTGTAGTTTTCATGTGCATTATAAATAAAATCGGGTTGGATTATTATTATTATTATTTTTTGTCATTCACGTATGTTCCTGCAGCTGTATCTGCGTTTTGTTCAACCACCTTCAGCTCCGGTGTGTTTCCATAGCCCAGTGTATCATTAAATATTGCACAAGGAGAATGAAAACAAATATCCAGTCAATCCCGAGACGACATAATGAAACGAACGTCCGGAGAGGAAATTGGAGGCGAGATCCCTGTGCAGACGTCTGGGGGGGTTAGAGTGAAGAAGCTGTGGGTGGGAGA
>JAFBJT010111082.1:7500-21754 GCA_016785325.1 Chascanopsetta lugubris
AATTTTGAATATCCTCTTCCCTTTGCTGCTGCCTGCCACGTTGAGTGAGTCGTGCAGTTTTCAAGGTTTAGCTTAGCGTCGTTATGGGAAACATTAAGGTGCAGTGGCACATGTGGCCCTTTACATCTGCATCAGTATTTGTGAGGAGATGAAAAGTGATTTCACACATAAGTTGTTGCTGTAGGTCAAACATCTGTGGGTGGGAGGGGAATGAATGATTCACCAATCATAATACGTCACATTGATATGTGGCAATAATATGTCCATCCACATCATTCTGTAAAAGGCCTGGACAATGAATTAAAGGCACAGTGTCTGAGATTTGGTGACATCTTCAGGTCCATCACCATCATTCAAGCTCAAAAAGAGGGCTCTGTCCAAATCTGGGTTATTAAAAAAAAATAAAAAATGGCGGCCCCCATAAGGAGGATGTGACCATAAATGAAAGGGCTCATTTGATGGTCATTTAAAAGGCAAGTTAAATATTTAGGTGATAGTACAGTTGCAGAAATGTCTGTTTACAATGAAATCTCACACACTCGCGCCTTCAAAGTCAAACTGTCACGACCCGAGAGGGACATCGTGGCTGTTTCACTCCCAAACAGTGAATGTGAATCTCTCTTACAGCTGCAGCAGCTTCAACGTACTGGGAGCCGCAGCAGCTGCCACCTACTTGACAAACACACATTTTTTTTATCGAGCCGTCACGGATCAGGATGAACTGGTCAGAGCGAACAAAGAAAGTCAGTGATACGAGTAAATTACACTGAAGCGTGAGACAACAGAGGTACATACAAAAGCAATGATCAATATTTACCTACGTGCTCAGAGACTGTGGCACCCTAAGAGGTGATGGAGTTAAACCACATCCACCACAAATATGTTCCCCGAGTGACATCGAGCCGAGACCGTGACATTTACTGTCGGCTCTCATCATTTGATTTGACAACATGACATTTCAGAGTTAATCTCCTGTTGATGGAACATTATCCAATTCAGCTGGACTTAGTTTCCTGGTAAACACACTCATCCTCTTGCGTTGAACCATTGATTTGAACCCACTTCTGTACACACACGTTAAAGGTGCCGTGTTTAAGGTCTGGTGACATCTAGTGGTGAAGTTGCATCACCTCACCCTCACCCTTCCGAGTGTGCAGGAGAACCTGTGGTAGCCTTTAGGTGTCATTAAAACTCAAAGGATGTTTGGTATGTCCACTCTGAGCTTCTGTAAAAACATGGCGGCCCCCGTTGAGAGGACCCATTCCTCACGTAAAGATACATTCATTTGCTCATTTAAGGGTAATAAAAAAACAAAACATCTAGGTGATTACAGACGAATGAAAATGTAAGTGTGTAATTGTTTTGTAATATTTCGTGTGACAAAAAAATGACCGAAATCTTACGCACTGCACCTTTAATGTAATGACTTTCCTGGGAGGACATAGTGGAGTGTGCCCGACTGGAAGAAATGGGAGTGAATTGGAAAAGAAAGTGGGAAGAGGGAGTGAGGGTGTGAATGAGAGAGAGTGTGTGTGTGTGTGTGTGTGTGTGTGTGTGTTTTAAGGGGCTTAAGTGTGTGTTTCTCACCAGCAGTTGTGAAGGTCACTCTCTCCAGTGGACTTATTGGGTCAAGCATTTTGTCTGCACGTGTGTTTGTGTGTGCGTGTGCCCATGTGTATGTGGCCCTGTTTAAAAAGTTAGACCTATTTTAAGAACTGCAACACTGTACTCTTGTTTACTATGACGGTCATTTCAGATGTGTGTGTGTGTGTGTGTGTTCTTTGAGACATGATTTAAGATAAAATCTTAGGTTACGTTTATGGTTTCAATAAGGGTCAATAAGTTTTCCGTAACTGGATTTAAGTCAAGGTCATTTCTGATTGTATAGTGTGTATGTGTGTGTGTGTGTGTGTGTGTGTGTGTGTGTGTGTGTGTGTGTGTGTGTGTGTGTGTGTGTGTGTGTGTGTGTGTGTGTGTCCCTTTAATAGACTTCGCCACATGGAGAGGTGACGTTGGGAGACTGGCATCTGTTTGTTTGGGAGACACTTGAGAAGCTGTGAAATGACAGGAGAGGCTGCTTGGCACAGCTGAGGATCGCACAAGTGTGTGTGTGTGTGTGTGTGTGTGTTGGTGCCTGCACATGGTCAAGAACACACACACACTTGTACTGTCTCTCTGATACAGGTTCAAACATCAGTGTTTCGTTTCCTTTCAGAGTCGTAAACCAAATGTCTCATTTGTGTTGGACTTTTGTCAAAATTCACAAATTCTACTTTTTCTCACAAAGCCCTTTATGAACCAATCCATACATTCTATTATACCAGTGTCTGTCAATGCACAGTTTGCACTCACGCAACATCATGGGCTCCGAGCAGGGTTTATCAGACCCGTGTCTCACAGTGCGCAGGCTGCGTAAAGGCTCGCTCACACACATGTTCACAGTAACGGGCAACATTTCCTGTTTGAGTCCTGGGCTTAGTCTGTGCTCCGAGCAGTGACATCAGCACTTTTGTGGCTCCGCTTCTGAGTCATTAGCCGCTGTGGCTGCTGCATCAGAGGTGAGGGCAAGGCCGACTCACGTACATGCGTCACACGTGGCGCGCTGATGTAACTCTGCCTGGGGAGGCGCAACCCGAGTCTCCAGCCGACCACAGGCTGCTGGAGGCTCCATTTTTTGGGGGGCGAGCGTTTGCATACGTTACCTTTAACGCGAAAATAGTCCAGTACCTCAGACTTCCTGCAGCACGCCCTCGCGACAAACGTCCTATATTTTAAAGGTGCAGTGTGTACGATTTGGTGACGTCCCTTGGTGAAGTTGCACGTTGCATCATCCCCCACCTCACCCTTCCCTTTGGAGCATGCAGGAGAACCTATGGAAGCCCCCTTGTTTAGTATGTCAGCTCGGGGCGACTGTAAAATCATGGCGGTCCCCGCAGAGAGATGTAAATACACCCCGCCCCTGATGTAAATATACATTAAAGGGCTCATTTTGGGGGTAATGTGAAAAGAGTGTCTTACGTTCATGTCGTTATACATTAACATGTCATTTTTATGAATAGATAGACGTGACAAAAATGCGCCAAAATCGTACACACTGCACCTTTAAAACAAAACAAACTCATTTGATGAGTGAGCACACGATGACATGATTTCACTGTGTGCACACAAACAGCACGTGTTCGTTCACCCACTGGTTCACTTTGTCAAACGAAACCATATCAGCTCTGAATGTTGACACAAGCACACGGAAAATGTCACACATGTTAGTGTGTGTGTGTGTGTGTGTGTGTGTGAGTGTGTTTGTGTGTGTGTGTTTGTGTGTGGGGGGTTGAACAAGAGTGAGCTTTGTTTGTCAGAAAGTAAAAACAGATCCAGGTGTCTCATTTCTCCCCTTGATGACGTACAATAGGACCCGAGTGAAATGAATGTGTGTGTGTGTGTGTGTGTGTGTGCGTGTGTGTGTGTGTGTGTGTGTTTTTAACAGTCCCTCTCAAGGGAACATTTCATGGTGTGATTGATGTGTGATCTTACGTGTTTCCTCCAGCGGGTCGACAGAACCATGGTCTCACATTATTCTCATTTGTAAAAGCTCAAACCATCAACCGTCAACTTTTATTTTGAAATACCGTGTCCAGTGCAGTGGCGGCGGCCGCGGTGGTTGCTATGGCGCCGATCGCACAAAGCAAGAGAAATGCATGGGGGTAGAAACGGGGCAGACGGTGTAATTGTTGTGTTTGTCTCCGCTGTTTCTGTGGCTTCGTTTATTCCCCCGGCTGCTGTCGAACAATTACTGACGCCTCTCATCGCCTTCCATGTCTTTATCTGGTGTCTTTAGAGATGCATCGCTCCAATTATCCTCGGTACAAGGAGTCGCACACCATTCACACACATCACTTTATTCTGTTTCCCACTTTCACCCTGAGGAACCACACTACGTGAGCCACGTGATTCATGGTCTAGTTTATTTTTTTATTTTTTTTGCTGCATCAGGCTTTTCTGACGTTGGTGTAGAGATTTATATCCACGTCCTCCTAACTCACAGAGTCCCCCCATAACTCATGGGACTATTTTCATCTTGAACTCCTACGTGGGGTTGGGTATGTGTCGTAGTTCACGGACAAATTAGAGACTGAAACAGATGAAATTCTGTGGACGAGGAGGAAGTCTGCAGAAAAGAAGTTCTTTAATGAGTGACGGTAGATAATGAGCTGTCACCAGCATAACGGGGAATGTCAATTCTTAAGATTATGCATAATGTATCGCTATTGTGTAATCCACCTACACCGCTAACATGTTCTCATCAGCATGCAAAAACATTTTTAATGCTGGCATGAAAACTAGGAAGTGAGAAAGAGCATCACTTTGTCGCTTTGAAGCAGGGACGTCAAACACACGGCAATATAGTTTGATCTAAGCAGGTGCTATTTCACATTTGTCCACTAGGGGTCTCACGCATGGAACGGCTCATGCTGCAGCTGCTCGTATTACACGTCTGGAGCTGTGGGGATCCATGAAGGGCAAGCTTGCTTTATTGTTATTATAATCTGTTCTCCGTGTTATCTGTGATCATAGGTCATCGTGCTGTGATTTTATTGGCCCCGCCCGCTTGAGATTAAATCGGGCCGTACGTGGCCCCCGAATTAATATGAGTATGACGTTCCTGGTGTAAAGGCTGATTTAGGCTTCCTGCGCGTATGGAAAGAGATTTATTTGTGTCAATCAGTGTAGCTCTCAGGTTTCCATAGCTGTCTTGGTAAAGCAGCGCCGCCACCAGGGGGCAGCTTGGAGTCAAAAGAGGCAACGATACTGCGTTGTCAAATGTTCGACCCTCCGCTTGGGGAAAAGTTACATCACTCGTTTTCTAAAAAGTCTCTCCTCAAGAAGTCCCGTCGCTGACGACGATCCTCCTAGCGCCTCACACTTGAACAGCTGGCTACACTGCCCCCTGCTGCTTTCAGGTGGTAATGCTCTGTTGGCCTCCAGAGGATGTTCGTGACACAGATTCAATGAAAGCACAGTATTCATAGAGGAGAGCATTTGGTGACATCTTGTGGTGAAGTTTCATATTGCATTAGAGTACCCCTCATCTCGCATGTGTCAAACTTGTGGCCCGTGGGCAAATGTGGCCCGCAAGATCATTTTATGTGGCCCGCGAGAGCTTGAAGGCACATGATTGTCAAAAAGTAAAAGTCCAAAGCATAATAAATGAATAAATAATCAAATATGAGGACAGATGTTTTTGCAATATGTTAAGTAGCGATCCCCTTCAGCCCCACAATAAGCGGCCCCTTGAGAGCAGCCATCATGCTGATGTGGCCCTCTGTGAAATTGAGTTTGACACCCCTGCCTTATCCCATTCTGCCCATTCAAGCATTCAGCAGAGCCTATGGCGCCCAGTGGCATTTATCATCCAAACTCAGACCGTCTTCAGTTTGTCACAAACACAACGCCTCATACACTTTGCGCCTTTAATTCCCAGGACAGCGGGGTGTGTGTTTACAAAGGTTTCAGTCAGTCAATCAGCTACATAGTTTGCTTACAAACACAGAGGGAGAATAACAGGTGGCCGCAGATGGTAAAAAAAAAATAATAATAAAAATAAAAAACACAGGATCAATAGATTCCAGGAACGGAGCTGCTTTAGTTCTGTGTACTGAACTGTAAGTGGAATGTGGAGAGGAAACTGGCAGCGACTGGAGCTGGAGGGAAGAGACAAAGAGCAATGCACAGAGTTTACAATGAGGAAATCGAACAGCGGTGGGAAGACGAGGCGGAGCGGCAAATAGCGCGGCGTCTTTAGACACGTGCGCACGGGAGAACACGCAGAATTCCCAGCGATTGTTTTTGGTGGTCTCATTTAATCTGCTGTCTTTTTGCGAGGTGGCAATTCAATTCCACTGTCCTTGGCAACAGCGCAGCAGGCAGGCTGATAAGCCCGCTTGGATTGAGATTTCACACCGAGGGTGTGTGGCGAGCGAGAGAGTGGGAAGACGTGGGCGTGCGTGCACGTGGCCGGGAATGAAATTGTAAAATCAAGCGCAGATAGAACAAGGTCAGGGAGATTAATATGAAATTATTAACAAGGCAGACGCAAGGGCAGGGATAGAGGTAGAGCGACTCGCACCGTTGAAGAGCAGGAGGAGGAGGAGGAGGAGGAGGAGGAGGAGGAGAAAGGGGCGGTACTTTCCACCAGCACCAGCCTATCACATGACAGAGGGCGTGTGTCAGCCGAGAGGGAGGAGGGAGTAGAGCGGCAGCAGACGGAGGGAGGGGGAGCAGATCTTGCAGGCAGAGGAGGGAGCGGTGGGACAGTAGAGCCTGGCAGACGGAGAGATGCAGTGCCACAGCGAGACAGTCTGTGAGGCCGTCCGCTGCATTCGCCCGTTCGCCGGGGACCGCGGTTTGTTCTGGTGCCGCGACGCACAGATCCACCGCAGGAGCAGGGGACGCAGGTGAAAGTTCACCTTGAGCTCCGGATCCAGCGCCGACGCTCGGGAGATTTGGGGGATTTTTTTACGTCGAGCGCTCGTTGGTATTTCGAGAGACGGCGCATCCGAGATCCGGACCTGACACCCGGGCCAGAACCCCCCCCGCAAACTTTTCCCGACTTCCCCGGGAGAGCGTCCGAGCGAGACCTGAATTTGGAGGAGGGTGCGGGTCTGGCGGAAAGTCAGCCGCCCGTCTCCCCCCAAACTTGCCCCCCTCCCCCACCCCTCCCCCCCCACCCCCCCTGCCCCCCGCTCACGCTGGAGCACCGCAAGGCCACCACCAAGCGGGACCCGCCACCTTGCAGCCCTGGGGCTGGCCTGACCTTGGACCGGTTGTCATCCGAGCCCCTCTTGGAGCCGGCCAAGACGTCCGACATGTCTCAGACCGGGGGGAAGTTCCACAACAAGAAGGCCGGCATCCGGGCGGCCGTCATCCTCATCGGACTCCTGCACAAGTCCCGCAAGGCCCGGGAGAAGGAGAGGGAGAGAGAGGAGAGCGAAGGGTGGGTGAAGTTTGCCCCATTATGTGGTGTGACGAGGCGGGCGGGCGGGCGGGCTGGTTACACAGTCTAATGTGTGTGTGTGTGTGTGTGTGTGTGTGTGTGTGTGTGTGTGTGTGTGGGGTTTGAGGATGCAAGCAGACGGTCTGCAGTGCAGTGTTGGGCCGGGACCGCGAGGAACACAGCTTGTAAAGTCTTTGTTATTCCACAGGAACAAGGCACTTTGGACACTGCGGTTCAGCGAGTTTGCGACAGCAGCTTTATTGTAGCTCCTTTTTATTAGAGTGCGCTCACCTCCACGCGCGCGCGCGTGCGTGCGCACGTGTGCGTGTGCGTGTGCGTGCGCGTGTTGCGACTGCACTTCTGTCTGGTATCTGGGTCAGTGGAAATGACAGATGGGAATGAGAGTGAGAGGTATCGAGGAGTGAAGGTGAATAGAGGAACTCCTCCGAGTGGTTTTGAAGAGCAAGCGCGAAGGACAGAGAGAGAGAGAGAGAGAGAGAGAGAGAGAGAACCGAGGCAGGGGCGAGGAGAAGAGAAATGAACGGGAGGAAAGGTGCCAGGACAAAGGCTGCGCTGTCGTCTCGTCGTGGCTTTCTTCGGGCAGTTCACGGGAGCATCGCCGGACGTCCACTTGTTGATGCCTTGCTCGCTGCCTCAGGCAGAGCGAGGGTTGAAGTTGTTGTGCGGCAAACTGCAAAGGACTGTTGCCGTCCACTCACCTGCGGGGTGGTCCGCGTGGAACACTCGAGCTATTTGTTTCATCCGCAAACGGGTGTTTCCGTTTACAACCGGGGGCTCGCCGGGTGGCGCACACCTGCGAAAGTGAAGTGACACACTCACATCATCTCTCTCGAAGCTCGAGCACCTGCAGGCAACTCGACCTGTGGGAACAACACACCTGGCAACATTCAGGGGTTGGCAGGGTCAAACCCGCAAACACCGACCCACCACCTCCACCACCACTGATATACACACACACACGCGCACACACACACACACAGCAAACCCTAGCCCTCCCAGACAAACCTGTTTTAGACAGAGCTAACATTAGCATCTGTCTATGTGCAGTCAACTGGAAACAGGAGGTCATAGACTGTTTACCCATGGTGTTATTACGGGGTAGGTAAATGGGCGAGTTATGGTGTGTGTTTGTGTTTGTGTGTGTGTGTGTGTGTGTGTGTGTGTGTGTGTGTGAGTATATACATTAGAGTTAGTGCAATGATGGATCTAATGGAGTGTACCAAAATAAATTGTATTAAAAATAGACAGTTACTCACTTTGCAAATGTTTATCGTACGTGTGTGTGTGTGTGTGTGAGCGTGCGCGCGCGTGTGTGTGTGTGAGTGCACATATGCGTGTGTGTGCCTGGAATCAAATTGTGCCATATTAACCCTTAGAGACCTGGCAATATAAACTACTGGATACAGATCAGGGGACTATACCCTCGCTGTCGTGGGACCCCTGAAAACTGCTTGTATACGTTTATAATACGATGTTGGAGTATTTGTTGAGGGACCGACAAATTGCGGAAAGAAAAAAAAAACATCTTAGTAAAACAAAACACAAGATCTTGTTACCTTAAAGGTGCAGCGTGTAAGATTTGGTGCCATCTAGTGGATCATTTGCATGTTGTATCCATCACCTCACCCTCACCCTCCTGTGCACGCAGGAGACCCCACGGTAACCTATGGTTTCACTCCCACCACCTGAGAGGGAGAGAGCGATACATTCAGGTGGTTCTGAAATTGTCAGTCTGTAATTGTTTTGTATATTTCTTGACACAAATGACACACTGCACCTTTAAGTTGAATGAGACTGAACATTGAATTGATTTATAGAAAACATTTGTTTACGTTTTGATTTATTTCGGGGGGGCGGGGGGGGGGGGCGATAGCCGTGTGATTTACGATCCGAACACGACCGCGTCACGTTGTCGTCAATTACGCTCTGGTGAAAAGAAGAAGTAGCCCCGGGCGCCGGTGCTGCAACAGCTGATGGTGTTACTTCGGCGCTGTCACATGATGGTCTTGTTATTGTTTCCCCGCTCTGAGCCGAGCGTTTCTGTGCCTCATGGTGGCTCTCGTCCAGATGTCTATCTCTGCTTCTTAGTATATGAACTATAGGTCGTACACTGCAATGGGATAAGATAGAATTGGCATTTGCGGGTTTGTTGCAAATGAACATCGCGCATCTCACCAAGTGGTTGCAATCACTATAAGGCATGTTGGTGCAGCATGGCAGCCTCCATAGGGTTTGTGCATGGCGGTGACCAAACACTCACCAAGACGCCTTTATCATTGTCCTATATGCACGTTGGGGCATGCAAGAGAAACTATGGTAGACCTCGGTTTTCATTTCAGTTCGTCCACTCTGGGTTATTTGAAAAAAAAAAAAATGGCGGCCCCCATAGAGTGGACCTGCTCCCGGTGTAGATATGCATAAAAGGGCAAATCTAGGGTTACGAGAAAAAAAGGTCATAAATTGGGGTGATTATCAAAATGTCAAAATCTGTGTTAAGTAATGTATAATTGTTTTGTAGTTCTGTTTCAGCAGATAGAAGTGTCCAAAATTGACCAAAAACTTGACTGCTCAAATCGAAGAGAAAGTCAATGCCTTCTGCTCGTATCTGAATATTAATGTCAACCCCCCTTTCACGCATTGATGTCCTGCACAGCCCATTTATTCGTCTGTGTCAGAGAGAGAGAGAGAGAGAGAGAGAGAGAGAGAGAGAGAGAGAGAGAGAGGCAGGTTAGACTGAAGATTGTTTCCAACCTGTTTTGAGAACAAGTTCAATCCAAAGTGACGGTATACTTTAATGAGAGGATCAAGTGACTGGACTCCCGAGGTGCTGCAGCACATGCCACTGATACTGGGGAGTACGACAGTGGCGGCACAGGATAAGACAGTGACCTTCTTAAATGAGATGTGTCACATTCGCAGAAACAACATAAAGAGATGCAAGGTATGAAGGTGAAGAAATGTCAGATAGTCTCATCTAAAAACCAATTGTTATTCAAAAGCTTCAAAGGTGCAGTGTGTAAGATTTGGTGACCTCTAGTGGTGATGTTGTATCCATCACCTCAACCTCACCCTTCTGAACATGCGGGAGAACCTATGGTCGACTGATGTTGGCATTAAAACTCAAAAGATGTTTAGTAGGTCCACTCTGGGCCACTGTAAAAACATGGCGGCCCCCGTTGAGAGGACACGCTCCTCATGTAAATATACATTAATGGATTCATTTAAGGGAAGTGGGGAAAAAACTAAATAGTTACGCGATTACAAATTCATGAAATGTTTTGTAATAATAGAAGTGACAAAAATGGCCGAATTCTTACACACTGCACCTTTAAAGTAAATGCATTAGTATTTTTTATTCATTGTTACATTGAAATATACAGTATTTGTAAGAAGACTCCTCATGTTGGTTGTAGTTGTGTTACAGTTGCGAGGTGGAAATCTTGAATAAATAAATGATACAGTTTAAGGACATTTGGGATTCACGGATGTGTTTTTAATGATATAAAACTTATCCCTTTCATATTTGGGGGTTTTATCTCTCAGCTGAAATGAGTCCGCTCCTCTTGTGCTTCCCTGTCACGATCTCATCATATTCTCCAGGGTCATTTTGGGTTTTCTCTTTTCAGCTGTGAAAACCTTAAGGCGACTCTTTTAAAAGGAGGCCACATCGCTGCCTTCGCTCATAAATGTTCACGAACAGTTCACCTCTGTGTCAAAAAGCTAATGTGTCAAAGAGTTCGGGTCATGAGGAGACTAACCACACGGGACCTTTAAATCCTGTCATTTGGAATAATAGTTCTATATGACAATACCAACATTAGTCTTCGACACAGCTGGTTAACTAAGCATCACACCAAGACAGACAGTTTACTGCAGTGTACGGTATGTAGATTTGCATTCTTTGTCATTAACAACTAAAGTTGTGTCCCAATTCAGGGAATGGGAATGACTACAAAAAAAGTGTGAAGGTTCCACACCGATGGCTGACAGAGGCGTCAGCACAGCTGTCCTCCAGGCGCCGTCTCCTCGGCTCCACCCTGAGCAATTAGTCAGACTGCGTATGTTAATGTGTTTAGTGGGTGTGGCTTTCAGCAGAGGGCTAGAGGATGTCTTAAAGGTGCAGTGTGTAAGATTTGGTGGTTCCAGAGGTGAAGTTGCACGTCTCATCCATGACCTCACCCTCGACCTTCTGAGCACGCAGGAGAACCTATGTTCGACTTCCGTTGTCCATAAAACTAAACTTTTACTGCCGTAAAAACATGGCGGCCTCGATCGAGAGGACCCCCACGTCATGCAGATATCCGTTAATGGACTCGTTTAAGGGTCATGATATTTTTTTACGTGATTAAATTCATGAAAATGTCATCCAATGTATGCAACTGTTTTACAATATTATTTGAAGCGACCGAAATGTTCAAAATGGTACATCCTGCACCTTTATCTGGCTTCAGGTGGCATTTGTTGGGATAGCGATGGTATTTGGGTTGAGGCGATCTGTTGCATCGCCCTCTCATATGTTCATTACTTCACGAGTCAGTAGCAAAGCCATCATTTGATCATCTGTCTTTTCCAAGCGCCGGCTTGACCACTGCGTTTCCCTCCCCGTCGTTGTCACTTGTTGTTGGACTTCATTTGCAGCCACGTGGTCCTTCAGCTCTCTCCGTCCGTCTGCGCACACAGACTGCAGCCCCTCCGAACGTCCGTGCTCTCACCCCCCTCTGAAAGTGACTCACGTCCTTGCCATAGCACAAATGATAGGAATAATTCAGATATAATCACAGACAATTCCGTTTAGGGCACATTTCAACTCTGTGCGACTTCAACCAGCAGGTCACATTGACTTTCAAGCGAGGCCATATCTTCAATTTCGACTCGCACAAGCTCCTCCTCATCTCGCATGTATCACCTCTAAGAACCGTCAAAGTTACAATCAGAACAGACGTGAAGTGAAATGTGGCGACGACAGAGTCGTTAGTCAGCCAACATGCATGGGATTGATTTGGTGGATGAAGGTCCCGGGTGTCTGCAGGAGGACTCAGACAGCTCCTTCGTTCTACTAAGTGTAAAAAAACAAAAAAAAACAAGTCGGGACAATGAGAATTGATTTTTATAAAGTCGTCCTCTGCCCCTCAATGACTGTGATCAAGAGAGGCGGCGCAGGACTAAGAAGTGGGTTCTAATGTCCAGTGGAAATGAGACGCTGCAGCATTTCATCTCAAAGGTGATATTAGGAACTCTTTCGCTCAGGGCTCTTCCTTCCACTTTGCCTTAATTGGTTCACTTCATTTCAAACCAGAGAAGACGGGCTGAAACGTTCCTCGGACCACTGACTTGTCCAGTGAATCAAAATTTCATCCAACCAAAAAAAAAAAGACATCAAACGGAAACACGTTTTAATGTGAAAACCATTTTTTATATATATACTTTGGATACTTTGACATTGGGCAGAAGAAGAAGAGAACATTTAAGTGATTAAACAGTTACACTCCAGTGGCGTTAGCAAATTTCAATTGATTAACCATCATTTTTTGAAGTGATACTTCAACTTTGGTTGATTAATTCCTTCCTCATGACCGTTAATGAATTGGATCCCAACCAAAATCCACCCGAACACTCATTTAAAAGCACAAAACTCACAATTTAAGCTGAATTCACATTAGTTCAAAGTCGATGCCACAAACATGTTGCTTTTACATAGATGTAGGTCAAATAGATCTAGAAATAAATGTTCTCTTAAAATCAACAGGATGATAAACATGGGACCCCCCCCACTAACCTTATATAGAAAAATGGGGTTTTTAGTTGTGGAAAAAATGACAAGAATATATTTCAATATTTTATTGTGAGAGGTGGCAGAACAGTTTGACGTTTGGGTCATGACATTTTCTCAAATAGGTATTTCTCATTCCAAGTTGTTCAACATCTGGGACGTTTGAGTTTTGAGGTACCACTGAATCACATGTTGACCTTCGGCTCAGTCGTGTAGCTGCTCCCTCATATGTTTTTCTTTCGTTCTGCCACCACAGGTCCAACATGATCTCTTCTCTTCGTCTTTTGTTCCCGTCCTGCGCTCATTTTCCCAGTCGTCTGATTGGTTGTTGTGTTTTGAAGAACCTGTCTGCATATTTCCACTCGGATGAAAAAGATTAATTTGGTTTGACAGTTTTGCAATTATCACCACAGCTGTGGTCCCTTATGAGGAAAGTCTCATCACACAGTATTTAGTGCTCCCGTACCAATGTGATGGAGGGGCTTTGATAAAAAAAAGTGATCACGCGCTGTGATGGTGAAACATATCCGAGGTGATGTTTCCTTGAGAAAATGTTCATCTGGAGAATTCGTTTAAGTTTAAAAATGACCCAATCAACTATTTTCTCTCTCTCTCTTTCGACTTCCTGAGCACAGATACACTCAGTCACTGAGAACACCGAGTGAGATTCGCCAAATCATCATCATTTAGAGCAGTGATTCTCAACTGGTGGGTCACCGACCAAAAGTGGGTCGTGGACCCGGTTTCAGTTGGTCGCAGGCCTTTGACTGGGAAAAAAATGGATCACGTGCTTTTATTTTGTAGAGGACTTTTTATGAATCGGCCTGCCATCTAATCACACTATAGATTTTATTTGTGTCACGGGCAGATTTCCTCTGAAACACAGTCAGCGGGCAACACTTCAGCTCACACAGGCTGCAATCCAGCTGAACACACACACACACACACACACACACACACACACACACACACACACACACACAGACACACACACACACACACCCATAATACTCACCATTCACATGATATAACATCCTTCATATATTTAATCCAACACAGAGAAATCAAGCACTGCTCTGTTGGTTGCTATGCAACGATTTGACTCTTAAGGAAGAATGTGGCCTGTGTTTTCCTGTGTTTTCCTTCTCATGTTAATAGAACTCTCTTCTCATGTCCTCGTCGTCTCTGTTATGGTAACTCCGATTCCCTGGTGATGGATTCCAGATGGAAGATGAATCATTTGCACTTGTACCAAAAGGGAAACCTGGTTCCCCAGCTCGACCGCGGCAGATGTTTTAACATGCAGTCGTCTCTCCTGCAGACACCTTACACACATTTTCCTCCTGCTTTGTCACAGCAACGCTTCACAGTGACTGACTCACACATGTTTCCACTCCTTAGTTTCCCTTCGCTTTACTTTTACCTTCATCCTCTGTAAGGGCACTAGTGCAGTGTTCCTCAACTTTTGCCTT
>JAFBJT010111083.1:10548-51299 GCA_016785325.1 Chascanopsetta lugubris
GTCAACAAAAAAAAGAAACGGAATCAGAACAGACTCAGAGAGATCAGTTTGAATATCGCTTTGATTCACAAACAGACCGTATCGTGTTTTCGCTCAATCCAATTCATTTACATGCATGTTTGTCAAAGGTGTGACTGCTTGTCTGTGCATGGTGTCCCCGCGACGCACTGACAACATGTCCAGGATGTGAACCCCACCTCTCACCACATGTCTGCTCTGGGAGTGTCTCCAGCCCCCGACCCTCCTGCCTTAATCCTCATAGTGTGACAGAGTGTGATACATGGGTTCATACGCTATCAGAAAACATATGCCTTTACTGTGGTGATGATTCGGAAGAACGCACGCACGCAGACGCTTGGATGAAGGTTGGACGGGTGGGAGGAGCCTAAGTGGTGTTGTCCATTAAACCATGGGTTAACCGTTTGAACTCCAGCATTCTTCACGCACTGATCGTGAACCCTAATGACCTCTGCTGACCACAGTAAACAGAGCCAGTGACACGCCAGGGAATAATGTCCACCACTGTGCGTACATGACGTGTTCGAAGAGGAACCGATGAACGTAAAGCTCCACTGGAGGTATGGACGCATGCACACATCCACAGGAGCCCTGATTCTCTCACTTTGCTGGATGTAAACACCAAGACGCTGAGTCACCGGTGACATCCACAGGCCCTGCAGCCTGCGCTCGCATGTGTCCAGTACCCGACTCCTCATCCCATGTCCCCCTGCAGAACTGCTCCAGTCAGCAGGGCAGCCTGCTCCCTCACACACGCCCCTGTTGTGTGCAAGAGGACCCGAGGCTGCAGACGAACCTGTGATGTGCTGCACATGTCGTGAAGCCTGAGGAGGAGACGCGGCAGCGTTCACCTGGTCAGGTGACGACAACATGGCAGTGTGAGGAGTGTGACGACAATACGGGTCGTACACACACACACACACACACACACACACAGGTGAGTGGAACCAAAACACACAACTCGTGTTAGCTTGACGGGATGCTCATTCCTGGACATGCTAACCAGTGACGGTGAGCACACGTATGACCGGTTAGCAGCAATGGCTGCATGTTAGCACAGACACAATTAGCATTAGTGTTGGGTCAGAGGCAGAGGAAGGAGGTAAACATGCATTGCAGTGCTGCCCGGCTAGCATGGGGCTTGTTAGCTAATAACACTGGCACTCAGCCACGAGTCAAACACAGTAAGGAGCTTAGGCTACTTGTTAGCTTTGCATGTCCAGTCAACCTAACGGGCGGATTACAGGGCCGCCGCACAAACAGCTAGTTACCGCCGCAGCTTTCGCAAAGCTGCCTAATTTTGACCGGCGGGAGCCGGGCGGCGGTAGCACGTAGCCAGGCCGGGCAGGGGAGCGGCATCACCCGGCTAGTTAGCCCGAGCGGGGCGGGCGGGGCGCGAGACGAGAACCGCCGGTCCACAGCACCGTAAGCACCGGCGACGCTGAAACACCGAGTTCGCCCCCGACACTCACCTGTATCCGTTAACACATGAGATGGGAACAAGAGTCCGGTGGGTGTTTTCACGGCTGTCACGTCGGTACCGCTCGGTGCTGCTGCCTGTGACCGTCCCCTCCTCCTCCGTCCTCCTCCTCCGTGTTTCGCCTGACTCAGTCCCCGCCTGCTGCTGCTGCTGCTGCTCCTCTGCTGATGCCCAGCCCCACTGCTGCCTGTCTGTCTGTCTGCCTGTCTGTCTGCCTGTCTGTGTGTGTGTGTGTCTGCAGGAGCTCTGCCTCCATTCGTGCATTATAAACACACTCCAGACCTGCTGTCATCACACGGTGCAGCAGACATGACATGGGGATACACAGTGTTTGTGTATGGATCATATAGATGATGTAGAATATTATAGACTGACATGTGTTATTATTATGCTACATACATTTAACTGTCCTCCCCAGCTTGTACGCCCATCACCCATTATTTGATGTTGCCTCTGACATGACATTGTTCTGTTGGTTGTTATGATAATGATGACACTGTTTATACAAAGGGCCAATCTCAGGGGCCCAAAGATAAAGGTGCATTTGTGCTCATGCACAGAAATGGACCGCAAAGAGATGAATGTTGACTTTATTGCAGTTTTTCTTTTAAATCGTGTATATTTATTCTGCAGTTCTACTTTCCTCCCTGTGAATCAAAGGCATCTTGATAAATTTCAAAATAAAATATCAAACGGGCCTAAATAATACAGTTCTTACAGAGGAGATGAAAAACATTTGTGTGAGCGTGTCTCAGTCTGTTCTCTGCACCTGCAGAGTAATGGTGTCATGGAGACACTCAGTCTGCGTGTCCCTCTGGTCTCTGCCTTGCTACAGTCTGCAATGGGTCCCTGTGCAACATTAGTGACTTGTCATTTTACACACTTTATGCAGCATTTTTGTAGGGGCAGTATTAAAGGAACATTTCATTGAAAATCTGTGGCTATAAGACCATCATTACAGTTCCTGTGGGGGGGGGGGGGGGGGCAACAATGCAGGGGGGGGGGGGGGGGGTTCTACAATGCAGAAATCAGGGTGTGGCAGCTTTGTTAATCACCATGGAGACTGTTATGATACATTGTCATAAAATTAAGATTTTCGTAAATATGAACAGATCAGTTTGGCTCAGTGAATATACTGGATTTTACAAACACGATTAATTGCAAATGTCTTATAGGCAACCAATGTTCAAACAGACAGGTCCATTACAGTGTCTCTATGACGTTGTCATTTTCTTGGTTCATTCAGTACTCACACTTTCTGCAGCACATCTGTCCATCATGAAGAAGAGATCGGTCCTTTCTAGCTTTTCATGATTTGTTCCGCTTGTTGATGCAGATTTACTGGTTTGAATCAAGTGACTAATACAGAGAAAACAGACCTTTAAGTCCCTTACAGCAAATGATACAGACTATTACAAGAACACGGATGACAATTGCATAAGCATGTTATTTACTCACGTATGTATAAAGATACGCACAAAAACGTGATGTCAAGCAATAGTAACATGTGTACAGTGTGTAGGTTCCAGTGACATCCAGTGGGGAAGTTGTGTGTATTGTTTGCTAATTAGATGGTTTGACTTTAATTGTGCACACTGTGCCTTTAAAGACAGAGGAATCAGAAGTAAAGAAAACGACAGTATACGGATTCAGACATCTCGAATGCTGTTGATAGTTGGCATTTTAATAAAACTTAAAGAAATATAGAAAAACAACAAAAATCCATGTACAGTTGAGAATATTTAGTTAAATGAAAAGAAAACAATAACTTCAGAACCGGAGAGAGAGAGAGAGAGAGAGAGAGAGAAAAAAATACTATGATTCCATTCAACACCACAACCACAAAGTCTCGTTAAGACTTGATACATCTCATCCACTCAGCGACACCATGCTCACCACACATCCCTCTACTGCTGTGTCATCGTTTCACTCCTCCAACACGCTCATGTCTTTACAAAAAATACTTCTGTATGCCAAAAATATATCTGTACAGTGTCAACACATACCGAAGACGTGATGGAACAGCAATGTAAGAGGAACAAGCGCGACGTTCTAATCTCTGATTGGACGACGACGGACAGGGAAGTGCTATCATAGGTGAATCATTTATTTACAAGTGTCTCTGAAGGACGTCAGGGTTGAGACAGAATCCACATCAAAGAGTAAAGTACTTACTCTGACTCCAACACGGTCAGTGGGATTTATTTGAATTACTCTGGGGTCATTGCACAAGTCGACGACGATGTAATGCGGGGCTTTCCGACTGTTCTAACACTGATGATCGTCTCTTGAGTGATGCAGTGGAGTGATCACACGTGTTTTTGCATTTGCAGCACGATCAAAGGCCCCAAACCACAACAACATACTGACACACACACATATATAAATTATAAAAGCTACGATGAGCTGTTCATTTCCAATGGATCTGTCATTATATACAATCTAATTCAACTTATATATGTATATCAGTTTGTGTTTTCACGAATAAACTCTGAGATTCCTTCTGCTTCTTCAGTAATAAATTAAGAGACCACTGCAGGTGCTGTCCAGAATCGTCGGATGGTTCTGCATTCGCTCAATAGTCTCGTCACTTTTGGAAAGTCATTGCGAACACCAACGGAGGCATCGTCCTCGCCGCTCATGGCACTTCACTTAATGCACACGTACACAAACTGAAACTGTTTTCCGTGAAAAAACAACAACAACAACAAAATAAACAAAAATATGCCAGAGTAGCAGCAAACGTCAACAAGACGCTGCATGGACCTGATCACAGATCAGACGGGCCGCCGCCAAAATGTCCACTGAGGGGCGGCAACACTCTGAACCCGCGTCTGTTTGTTTACCACGGCCACTCCTGTAACACAACACACTTGTTGGACAGGCGTTGACACAATGACACTAACACACACGCACGCACGCACACACACACACACACAGTGCATCCAAATGACACAAAGCAAGCATAAGGCCACACATGTTCAACTTAGAGAAACCAAACGTCCGGAGGCGTGGTGACATTCAGTGCTTCAGTGGTACAACTATAAGGCATCGCTCCGCCTCGTCTTTTCGTTTTGGCACAAAAGAACATTGACACACATGCTGACACTTGCGCCCCCTGTGGTTAGTCTGGAGTGTAACAGCCAGCTCCGTCTCGGTCTGAGAAGTCCACTTGTGTTCGACATTCCAGTTGTGATTTCAAACAGTGAGTGAGTTCAAACACCAACCACGTGTCCCTTTAACAAAAAAACGTAAAATCCACAAATACTTGAATGACGTTCTCTCCAGATGTTGCTCCACCTTCTGCGGCTACTTGGGGAGCAGCTTTTTGGGCGTGCCCTGCTTCTTGGTCTGCCACACGTGGCTGGAGATGGTGATGGCGTCCACACTGGCCGACATGGTCTTGGCTGGTATTTGGCTGAACTGCTTCCTGTCCGAGTTGTACTTGTAAAGGCCCTCGATCATCTTGGCCGTGATGCTCCTGGGTCCGATGCCAACCAGTCGGACGATCTCCCCGGTCTCGGGGCAGTAGGTGTAGATGGAGCGGAACTGGCAGCCGGCGTCACGGAACAACACCAGGAAGTTGTTGGCTTCAGATTTCTCCATTTCCTGAGGACGACAATGGGATCGCAAGACGTGTACTCGACATACAAACAAAGGTCTGTGAACTTGCGGCTGAACAATAAGAGACATACATCAAGTATCTTGTTCTTCTGGCCTTCGTTGACCTTGCCCGCCAGGCAGCAGTGAGACAGGGCGTTCTGGATGATGTGCTTGTTGGACTTGGCACTGGGCTCCTTGTAGAGTTTGGGTCCTGGAGGAGGAGCAGAACAACAAGAATGAAAACCTCTAACCTCTCGCTTTTCATCCAAATCCCGCACACTGAGCCTTTAAGTGAACAGGAGGTCTCCTGCCTACCCGTGTACTCCGTGTTGGAGGGAGTGGAGGAGGTGGTGGAGTCGTTCTCCCAGTCCTTCTCTCCGTTTCGACTGCAGGCCGAGGGACAGGAGGAGAATCCCTCGGCAGAGTCGGGCCTGGAGACGATCACACAGGGCACGGATGATGCACGTGAACGGCGGACACACACGGGCGACAGCAGGGTGTGGGATCAAACCCCGACCCATTCCACAAACACGACATGCAAACACAGATACACAACACACAGAGAGAGTGAGAGAGAGAGAGAGAGGTGGCGAAACACGGTCAGACGTCATGACACAGTTCTCTCTACGCCGGCCTGTTATTTCGCATCACGCTCTGACAGAGCTGCAGTGGTGTGGGACATGTTCAGCCAAGCAAAGCAAAGTCTTCTGTGCGGTTACAGCTGCGGCAGCCGGGGATGAGCTGGAGTGCGAGTGGAGGGAACGGCAAAACACAAGAGGCAGCGAGCAGGAGGGAGAGCCAGTCTGAGGGCAAGGCTGCTGAAGACAGAGAGGATGAGGAGCGGATGTGGAAGAGTTCAGCCGCTTCACTCGGAGCACCGAAGCTGTCAAACACAATGACGGGAGGTGTGGAATGATGGTTACTGCCGACTCATGGAAACTGAGACTTACACGGAGCTGCATGTACCTACAGCAGTGAACACATTCAGCCTACTGGGATTATTACTGACCTTCCCTTTCTTTCTTTGGGGGAGCTCAGAAAGAACGGGACGTGTGCAGAGGCCATTTTATTGCCTCTGAGGGATCCATGCAAAAGTGAGGACGGAGGAGGAGGAGGAGGAGGAGGAGGAGGAGAGAAGGGTAAAAGACAATCAAGACGCAGAGAGCAAGTCTTAATAAAGCTGAAACAACGACCTTCAGATGAAAACAGAGAATTTAATACCAGTGTGAGACACACGACAACATGGGGGGGGGTAAAAACATAGAAGTTACCACCTCCAGTAAAAGAATGCAGTATTCTGAAATGTCAAGTTGTAAT
Source organism: Chascanopsetta lugubris (assembly GCA_016785325.1). Taxonomy (NCBI): domain Eukaryota; kingdom Metazoa; phylum Chordata; class Actinopteri; order Pleuronectiformes; family Bothidae; genus Chascanopsetta; species Chascanopsetta lugubris. The sequence goes on from JAFBJT010111083.1 coordinate 16,967, forward strand.
AACACTCCCACTCGACTGAAAATAAAAATGACCAGTGTCTGTCATTTCTGTTCATTTCGCAACATTGAAATGGATGTTTATGTGAAACAACGCGCCTCTACTGCAGTGAGATGGGGATCCTCCTAGTGGCCGTGGCAGGTAGTGACACCTCGATGAAACACAACCACCCTTGTCTGCTATATTGGCCATTAACTTTATGCCATGTAAGTATAATTATAATAATTATGTTTGTGTATTTATTTGAGCGTTTCCAGTGAAATAACTGGTCAGATAAGGAGCCTAATCCACGTGTCCGTCATTCTGATACGATGTAAGACGCAAAGATGGCTGATGCTGCAGAGCCGGAGGGAGGATCCCGACCTTTGGGACATGTGTCAGCTGACAGCGGATCTTACCTGTAGTTCCGCCTGTTGTCTGACTGCTCTTTGTCGTTGTGGGACAGATTGAGAGACGCCAAAGAGACACTGGAGACGGAAAACCCTCGGGGACGCACGCCTGCAACGCAACAAACGACACTGAGGCCGGGCAGCGACGCGCGACCCTGACAGTGAGTGAGTGAGTGAATGCGGCGCGCGAGTCGCTCACCTGTCGCTCTCACTGGGGGAGTGGACGGCTCCATGACGTCCCTGTGGATGGATTTGGGGCGGGGCTTCTTCTTCAGGCTCCCCGACCGAGGCTTGATGACCTCGTCCATGTCCTCCATCAGCTTGAGCTGCTGCCTCCTCAGGTACTCGTGCTTGATGTAATCCCTCCTGTCTTTCTCGTCGTCCTTCTTCTGCTGCTCCTCCTCCGCTTTCAGCCTGGGGGAGGACACATCGTCCACGTCAGCGCTCCACACGACACACGACACTGATATGGCAGAGATCTGCGGTGAGCGAGCGAAAGACCCGGACCGTGCCGCCTCCTTCTTCTGCTCCTGGTCCTGGTCCTGCTGCTGCTTCTTCTCCTGGGCCTCCTTCTCCCTCCGCAGCCTCTTCTCCAGGAAAGCGGCTTTCTTTGCTGCCATGTCCTCCTCGCCTTTCACGTCATCCTGGGGTCGGACATGGGGATTACACGTGAACACGCGTTCAGACACAAACAACCACACGGCAGTGACGGGACATTGTCTGGAGTTTGGCTCTGTGATCACAGCTCTGGTGGTTTCCCATGAGTCTGTGTTGGGCCTGGGTTCACTCATGTGTTGTCAGTGATCAGCTCACGGATCATCGGGCACATCACTGCACATGCTGCTGCCACACGGGCCCCACTTCACTGGACCATCAGGCTGCACGTATTATTAATGAGGAGGTAACACACTGCACAATTCAGCTGGGATTGTAGTTGTAATGTGGTGGGCGGGGCTCTGCGTCAAGAGGGGGGGTGAAATAGACATCATCCTTATTATCATTATTGTTATTGTACTCGTTTTTTTTTAATTATCGCATAGATATTTTGAAAAGCTAGGTACACTGAAGGATCAATAATAGTGGTGATGTTCTCTCTTTTTGAAGATAAACATTATTCATTATATTCATATTGCTCTTTCAAGTGTGATCACCCATCCGTCCATGGATTTACATACAAACACAGAATCCCAGATCAACTTGAGCCTTAAAACCGAATTCCATATTGTTGAATCACTGTCGATGAGAACGAGGTTGGATATATACTGCAGAACTAAAATACTTCAGTTCTTGACACTAAAAATAGCTACAGCAAACGTATAGAGCGAATGTCTTGTTTCTTGCCTTGAAGAAGAATCCACAGCACGTCTTGTGGTCGTCCCCTCTGCTCTCTGCCTCTCCTGTCCCCTCCTGACCGTCTCTTCCTGAGGGACTCAGTCCAGACAGAGGCACCTCCACCAGGTCTCTCCTGTCCTGCGAGTCCACCTCGGCCCGGCTGCCCGTGGCCCCCTGGATCTCAGGTGTCGGTTGGCACAACACCTCCGACGTCCTCGGCTGTTTGACCTCGCCCTTTGACCTCGCCTGCTCGGCCTCGCTCTTGTCCTGCTGCTGCTCGCCCGCCTTCTCTTTGGTCGCGTCTTTAGAAATACCTGCACACGTCTCCCCGGTGTCCCCTTTCGCGTTCTCTTTGTCCTCCTTGGGGTCCTGCTTCTTGCCTTCGCCGTACGCCGCGTCGTGGCCCAGGTAGGCGAAGGAGCTGGTGTGGCTCTGGCTGGTGGTGAAGCGCCTCAGTCTGGGCAGGCTGTCCACCGAGGTGGGCGTGTTGAGCATTCGGCTGAAGGGCGTGACCTTCAGGTCGCTGGGCCGAGGAGTCCGAGGCGTCCTGGCGTGGAAGGAGGCCGGCCGCCGCTTGATGCCGGCGGGGGAGCGATTGGGAGCGCGCGGGGAGCCGGCGGACGACAGGACGGGGGACAGGGACCCGACGGAGCCTCGGCCCGTTACGCTGCTGCTGCGTAACTCGCGCAGCTGCCTGTGAGGAGCACACAGAGCTCAGAGGAGGGCGGGAGAAGGAGTGCGCTCTGTGAATGACTGAAGTTGTACCTGTGTGGGGAGGGAGCAGGGGGAGGGATGACCCAGGTCTGATGCTGCTGGTCCCTCATGGCCATGATCCTCTCCTGCTGCTGAGCCAGACGCTGCATCTCCGTCTGCAGGAAGCCCAGCGACGTGTTCAGCCTCTCAATGGAGCGAGTGTATTCTGCCAGGTCAACCTCACCTGGAGCCGCACCTGAATGACCAGAGACCAGAGACCACACACACACACACACACACACACACACACTGAGTTCATTCAGTCCACGTCTAGTTCAATGATAATATCCACGGGCTTGATCGGGGTTCTCACTCACCTCCACCGTCCTCACAGGGTGACTTGGGAGCGGCGCCGTCCGGTTTGCACCTCTCTGCCCGATCCATGCCGCCCTGCCCACTCTGCTTGAAGTGGGTGAGTGGCTCAGGGGACGGTGTCTCTGCTCCGCCTGAGCTGGGGCTGAGGGGGGCGGTGACTCCTTTCCGTCTCACAACGTTCAAAAAGGCTGTGCGGCCCATCCTCTGGCGATGGCGAGTGAAAGCTGCTTCCACCTGGAGGGTTCGATGCGAGCGATTTCAATGTACAAACACATTGCATATATGAGTGATGTATATCACAGACCCCCCCCCCCCCCTCCCTCCTCCTCTTTGGCTCCTTACCTTCTTCTTCTGGGCTTCTATGGCTCTGCGTTTCTCCTCCAGCTTCATCCTCAGCTGGATCATCTCTGAGGCTATGATCTGGGAGGGGTCTCTGGAGGACGGTGTCACCGGGGAGGGAGACGTGATGGGCAGAGGAGGCGTAGAGATCTGAGAGAAAATGTAAAGATCACATTCCGTCAAGGTCGACCTGAGGAACCTGCCGAGGAACGAAGGGAGGTGACGACACAGAACACGTCACAGACCTGCGGGGAGCTGCTCTTTGCCGAGTGTGTGTACGGCATGTTGAGATCCGTGCTCTCTGGCGTCGTTCCTCCGCTGCTCCTCCCCTCCAGCTTCCTGAACTTCTGCTCTGCGAAGCTCGTCATCCTCACCAGGCCCGACCCGGAGCCAGCGGAGGACGAGGCCGGGCTGAGGGTGTGAGACCTGTGGAGCATGGGAGCAGGGCTGGGGCAGGGGTGGCTCACGTCAGCCCCGTGTCCCTTCTCATCGCCAGGATTGGCGTCCCCGGCCGCTCCTTGTCCTCCCTCCCGGCTCCTCTGTGTCCCCTCTGTCTGCTCGGGCAGAGGACACGACCTGGTCATGGTCTCGCAGTCCGGGTCTATGTCCGAGTAGTCTCTCAGCGAGGAGGAGTCCTCATCCAAGCTCTGGATGTCCTCTGTCCTCACATGGATGCCCGTGTCCACCTCGTCGGTGGACAGGGAGTTGAGGTCGTGGTCGTTCAGCCGAGCCTTGGCCGAGTCCGGGTCGTCCCCGTGGCCCCGGGCCCCTGGAGGGTCCGAGGGCTCCGCACCGTGCAGGAAGAAGCAGTTGTCTCCGTCTCCGACGCCCATGCTGGCATGAGGCCTCTCTGTGTCGTGGATGATCTTCAGGGCCTCCTCGATGCTCGGAGGGGATGACGGGCTGATGTGGCCGCTGTGGTTGTCATGGTGATTGCTGGAGCCGTGGCTACTGTCTGGGAGGACTCCATTGGAATACCTGGAGACACATGGAGGTAAATACACGTGTACGCTCAAGTTGAAAGTCGATCATTTCTGAAGCACCAGGATGGCAAAAATCGTAAACCTCTACCAATCAATCTAACTTCAATCATATGACACGCTTCTAACAAAGGAAAGAGATATAGTAGTTGTTTAAAAAAAACAATAATAATAATAACAATAAAAAGGCAGTGAACATTTTTTTTAAATCTAGAGATCCTAAAAAATCCTCCTATCTTATATATGACAAAATACATTTGGAAAACGCAGATATACGAAGGACAGATGTGTCCATGGTGGCTCCACCTGCTTTGGTTCTTGACGGAGAAAGTGTTGGTGCGCCCCAGGGTTTTGTGGGGCGTGAAGTCCTCGTCCTCCTCCTCTGGGATGTGTCTGCTCTGGCCGTTGACGCTGACGGGCATGAGGGAGAGGTGGCGCTTCATGCCTCCTCGGGGTGCATAGTGAACTTTGAAGCTCAGACCGTCGCTGCTGGCCGAGCGCGTCATCCCGCGGAGGGAGGGCGCGGCGGGGTCTCCGTCCAGAGGGATCTCAAAGGAGATTCCCCGCGAGGAGGAGCTGAGGGAGGAGGAGGAGCGGGACCCATGAGCGGGAGACAGACCTCCTCGCGCATGTGAAAAGGATGCAAAGATGGATTCACATGCTCACCGCTTCTCTTTGGGCCAGGTCCCAACACACCCGTCCACGTAGGACATGGAGGTAGATCTCTTCAGTATCCCTGTTTCACACGTCACAGCATCATGCATATTTGTTGTGTATGTAAAACTCCTATCCCTACATTCGTACTGATGTTTGGCATTGCTGTTTATCATCATCATTTTAGTTTACATTGCATCTCAACACCGTCATACATATTATGATTACAGATTTCCCAATCAATCAAGAATAGCCTTTTTGATTGCACTCGGAGAGGATGACGTCTGCTTTAAATCATCCACAAGAGGGCGCCCGATTTCAGAGCAGATCCACACGTCTCTGAGCACTGTTCTGTGCCCATGCTTCTGACAGCTGCTAATAGTGGTGTTTTAATTGAACAAGGGTTAGTGTATGATTTATCAAGCCCACTGCCGTGTTTACATGCAGATTAAATGTAATCCCTTTGCAGACCGAAAGACATTTGTGACCAGGTGTTCGTTTACCCTCAACGGGGACGTTCTCTGGACTGTCCGCTGTGTCTGTGTAGTTCTCTTTGACTGGACTGGTCACGGGAGCCATGTTCTTACAGGTCACTGGCTCACAGGCTGCAGCAGAAAACACAGGACACATCATATCATCAAACAACTTCCTATTTACAGTTGAGGTTCGTAATCTGAAATGATACTTTACCGCTCGGGTCGAAGATTCTGGGCTGAACAAACGAGGGTTTCACCACTTCAAACCACCAGAAGAGCTCAGCCATAAACACTAGGTAGTTACTCTGCAAGCACACACATACACACACACACACACACACACACACACACACACACACACACACACACACACACACACACACACAATGTTTAAAAACACAATTAGCAGGTTTGTCTCTGCTGTCACAGCCCCTATAAGGAAGTAACAGAGTGTTCAGGAGCAGCTTGACAGATCAGTGAGGTCACAGCATGCCAACTGTTGCTAGGTGACAGGCTCAGGTGTGAGGAATGTGTGTGTGTGTGTGTGTGTGATGCTGAGTGTCTGCACATGTTTCATCATGTGACTTGTTTCCCTCCACGCCTCTTGAAAGCTGCCAAAACAGCGCTCGGAGTTTAATTCAAATTTGTCACGTGAACATTTGGAAGAATAAAGCGGAAAATGAGCCAAAATGATGAATGCATATGTGTTATAAACACAGAGAGAGAGAGAGAGAGAGAGAGAGAGAGAGAGAAAGAGACACACACACACACACACACACACTGATTGACATTCTATAAGCACAAAGTTTGTGGTGTGAGCCAGTTCCTTGAGCTGTTCTCAGTGACGGTGTCTCCTCTTATTCTCCCTCCTACGCCGACTTAGAACATTGTCCAACTGTAAACACATATATACACACATACATATACAGATGTATAGATATATCATTTTCACACTGAATGAATCATGTGAATGTGAAATGAAGACACCAGAGTGAGAACAGTCTACAGCCTTGTTTTGAAGAATGGTGAGTCCCAGTCAGCTCGGGCAGTGACTTGAATCCAAATGTGTGTGCCCACGCTCTGTGCATACCAGTGGCCCACTCTGCTGCGAGGACAGTCACAAGTCTTTTATTAACAAGGGACGCGTCTACGGCGCGTCCACCATTGTGCTGTCCCTTAGGTTCACAGATGTGGTTGTTTGTTCAATGGATGGATCAAAACCCAGCAGCAGCAGAGGGGAGGGTGAGAGAGGAACAAGAGAGGCAGGCGGAGATGAGACAGGTCGGGACTGACAATGTCCTCTGAGCAGAGACTGTCCTCTGTCTGCCAGACAGAGGGGAGCGAGGCGGGCCTGCAGCATCAAGCAACACACACACACAGACACACACACACACACACACACAAGCCCTCTGCATCACATCAGAGGACGCCGCGCTCACATGGATGAATGTATTGGAGACGTGCTTGAACATCTGGTGTTTACGTTCCCGTAACATTACTTAAACTTAACAATAACATGAACTCCAACTAAAACAAACCTAATCCAAACCCTAATCAGAGCCCTCATATAACCTAAATTTATCCTTTACCTTAATCTGAACATCAATCTCAATCTAATTTGAACCTGAACCAAGATGAAGACTTGATTCAGATGCTGCAACCAATTAAGGTCCCACAGGATGAGTAATGTTGAGCTGAATGAGGGCACACAACACACACACACACACACACGCACACACACACAGTAAGAACTGCCACACTATGAAACTTTTCCTTGCATGACTCATTTCTGCCCTTTTGCAATTTCCGTCTCTCTCCCTCCCAGACAAACCTTTTCACTTCGGACTCTTTCTTGAGTCCAGCACAATAAAAACAGCACATCCTCCACACACCGTATTCAGACCTCGAACACACATTAAGGTCCCTACCTTAATGGATGCATGCGCATAGAGCATGTCCTCCAGGCTGAAGTGGCAGCAGTGGTTGAGGTTGTTCCTGCAGAACTCCTGCACCAGCTGGAGGTTATACAAACTGTCCGCCAGTGACATGGTCTCCTTCAGGCAGATATCTGCTCGGCCCGGGGAGGGGTCACGCGCACGGCACCGCGGGGGTGGGTCCGCAGAGAGGGGCCAGACAGGAAGACATGGAAGAGATAAGGCTGAGTTTATGTTTGAAAAAAAAAAAGCACGGCGCAGGAGGAGAGGACTGCCCCCCTTCTCCCACTGGAATGTGCAGGAGCCAGTTTCAATCACGCCAAGCCCTTGTAACGGCTCACCGGCAACGTCTGAGCGCTCCCTCCTGCGTGACTCATCAGGATTTCTATCTGCTGACGTCACCGGCCCGTGCATGTGTGGGATGCGGGGACGCAACGCATTACCGCGCTTTTCATTAAGCGCGCTCATTTGATTTTTCGAGCCGCCGTAATGAGCGAGAGGCCTAAATGAAGCTCGACCCGCTTGCACATCTGGCGAGCATGTGTTTGCGTGAACCGCCGGCGATCCCCGGAGCCTCGGCGCACCGGCGCGAGACTTGTTTATGCTGGAAATAGCGGCTCCCGCTCCAGCGCGAGCCGTCTCCCTCCGACGGCTGCGTCACTCAGCCCCCGCGACCAATCACGGCTCGAGCCCGGGCATTTTTAGAAAATACAGGGCCGAGAGGAAACGACTCTTTGTCTCTCGCCCGCCCTGTTTCTCGGCCCCAACTTTATTCGTCACCGCCGGTTTAACGTCCAAACAAAGAGGGTCGTCGTCTGGGCTGTGGCCTAGAGGACGCAGCGAAGATGGAGACGCCAGACTTGGTTCACTGTGTCAGAAGACAGTGTCCTCTGAGCTCACACTGGGAATCATTGTCGTTCAGCGAATACAATTCACCACTGACACTGGCCTGATGTGTGTTGGGATACTAATGGGTGTGTTCGGTGAGTGAGAGAGGGGGCGTGGCCACACCAGGCCGTCCCTACCTTCCAGCCGGATGGCCTGTGGGCAGTAGAAGTGCAGCAGGGCGGTGAGGGCGCAGCCGTCTGTGTTGTCCTTCAGGAGGTTGTCCACCAGGGGGAGCGACGGAGCGCTCCGCTGTTGGCCATACTCCTTCCTGTAGCGAGCCTGGAATGAAACCATGGCAACGGCACAGACACCAGCCATATGTGGAGTCAGGGTGGATACGAACCGTGAGCAGCAAATATCTGCAGACACGTGTTTATCTCAGAGCATCCTCGTCACTGTGTAGCCAACACATACACACGCACGCACGCGCGGGCGCACACACACACACACACACACACACACACACACACACACACACACACACACACAAATATACATACATACAAAGAGGATTTGAGTACTTTCAAACATAGGGAGGGGTTCAGGCTCAAATAATGCAAATTATACAATACATCATGCAAATACTGGGACATGTATGATGCCAGCTCAGATTTGAAAATGTTAGAAAAGATGCGTTTGTAACATTTCCCTCTCCGTGTCTTTCGGGGTGATTAGCGTTCTGGATGGAGGGCGGGAAACAAACCACATGCTGGCAAATTAATGATTCTCACTATCACACATCTGCTGCTCCCGTCACTGAGTCTCTCCCCCAAAGCTCCGCTGTGGCGCAGCAGCAGCAGCAGCAGTAAACGCTCCATGTGATTTACACTTTAATAATAATGTGCGTTAGTGCGCCTTCCTCCTGTCTGCAGGTCTCCTATAAGACTCTCTGGGCCTGAGACCATCGACCGCAGAGAGGGGAGCAAACATGTCTGCAAGGCATCGGAGCTCCCAGTCTGTCCATAAACACACGAGCGATGTCACGTATTATAACACCATGACTCTGGGAGTCCGCATGCTCAGGAACACAATGTTCTGCTGCACTTTGTCGAAACACAGTGCGTTATACCTGTAACTATGGTTACAGGGCCGGGCCGTTACAATTAAATATGTTTTTTAGGGGGTTGCATCCTTCATAGGCTGACCGATCACAGAGGTCATTAGACGGTTCCAGTGAAAGGAACAACACATTCTGGGATTCTCTGACTGCACTTCAGAGGTGACGGCAGCAGCGGGAAGGAGGTTTCACGCTGAAATTCAGTCATCAGCCGCAAATTCCATGTTTAATTCTGCATTTTGGATGAATCGAATGACTTTCTTGCCCAACGCCCTGTTGCTAGGCGACATTCATGTGAAGCAACCAGAGGACCAAACCGTTTCCTTTGGATTGGACAAACATGGTCGACATGAGGGATGGATGTTAAATAACCCATGTCCTTCAGACGCCCGTTTAGCGGCTGCACACAGCCTCTCTGGAGTAGGGGTCTGTCGGTCCACAGAGACTTTGCCTTGGGGACAACACGCTTCTATAAATCAGGCAGAAGCATGTGGTTCCCGCAGAGACACACAGCTCTCCTGTTGCTTTCCCGATCCTACGACTCACACTGTGCGTCCATGTTCTTCCTTTAAGCTCAAAACAGTCGTGGATCATAACCCTAAGGACATTGAGGATCATATGTGCGGGAGTGGGGGTGGGTTAGGGCAGGGAGGTGGGGGGGGGTGTGTCTGACCCGTGTGTGACAGGGTCTCAGGGCCTCATGCGATGACAGACAGGGGGTAGTGCTGGAGGTGGAGGTGGTGGGTGAGTATCATCGTTGCAGGTTGTTATCAGATGCAGAGGGGACAGACTGTGGTGTTGGGTGACGTCTTCAGAATGAATGGACTTACAGGCACTAATTTCCAATACCATTTGCCGGGAGACTTGATGGTGGATAATGATTGGACAACAACAGGAGAGAGTGGGAGAGGCGTTAGGGCGACAGCAGGGACATCAGAAAAGATATGACTCAGCATTACTCTACAGGCTCACTCGATATAAACATAGAGTGAAACCATGCGCAGCACCTTTTCTGTTATTTAGACGCCAGAACACCTTGCCAAAGGGCACGTTGGCACAGGTTAAGCGGGAGACAGGTGTCAACCCACTGACCTTCAGGTAAACATCAATAACCCCATACACGCAGACCGTGCGAGTAGTTTGTAGGTGTACAGCCGCCGACACAGAGGATGCGTATTTGAGGCCAGGTCTTAAAGATTGAGTGAATATCATTATAATTTCTACTGGCAGAAATATGACATAAAAAATGTATCATCATCAGTCTGATGAATTTACAATCACTGTGTGTAATTTGTTGTTTTCATTTGCCTAAAATCTTTATATTTACACCAAGAGCAGATCCTCTACGGAGGCCAACCATGTTTTAACAGTAGCCCAGAAAAGACGGGGTAAACCAATCAAATTGAATTTTGAATAATTTACCTGTAACATACACCGTGAACACAAGGAGTCACTAAATCCTACACTCTGTGCCTTTAAAAGGTAACTATAGATGTGGCTAAACATTATCTAACGACGCAACATTGTGCTTTTCTTACAAATGTTAGGCTCTATTCGTACATTCCATCTGAGCGCTTTTTGAAACCATGTGTAAGTTAATAAAGAAAACGGTGAATGTCCCTGATTGACGTGATCGGAGCTAAAAACAGCGGTTTCCATGTGGCACCTTTGTGCGGCGCAGTCTTTCACAGTGTTGACACCAACAGGAAAACTGAGCTCGCAGTCATGAGACCTCGGCTGAAGATTTTTCACACCATCCCAGAATAGACTAAATTCACGAAAAGAAGGGTCTTGTGCTCAACCGTTTGTGTGTGTATTTGCGCAGGCCTGTGTGTGTGTGTGTGTGTGTGTGTGTGTGTGTGTGTGGTGATCTCCTCTGACTCAGTGAATAGACTTCTGTTGGAGCTGATAATGCAGAGAGGAGCAGTGTGATGGAGCGTGGAGCAGCAGGGCAGCTGACTGACACCGAGAGCACGTCCTCTTCCTCACACTCGGTTGTAACTTGTTGTCTTTGACAAAGTCCGTGTGTGTGTGTGTGTGTGTGTGTGTGTGAGTGTGTGAGTCAGTCACAATAACCGTGTATTGGGTCCATTCACAGAACAACAACACAGACACAGACGATGAGCAGGAGAAAATAAACTCCCTCAGCCTTTAACAGCTCCTCCTAAACTGATTTTGGCCGCCCATGACGTCCTGCAGCTCTATTTCATTTCGCTCCACACTCTCTGTGTAACGCCATGCTGCCACTTACAACCTAAACAGAGTAATCTATTACCCACCCAGGGGCTATAGTGTGGCAGCGTGACAATTACCCCTTTGGCCCATGATCCAATATCTCTATTTCTGGCTCCACTTTGAGTTTCTTGGACAAGGAAGTGTTGGGAATCTTGGGGTCGTACTATTGTTTTCTCTAGCTCCCACCACGGACTGGATCTGTCTGTTATCCATCATCATTTGGGTTTTATCATTCACAAATCAGCAGACACTAGAATTCTGATATGCTGAGGTAAAATGCCTTAAAAACAGTGAAACAAAACAATAACATTGCTGTTGGGTGATCGCCCACTTGTGTCTGCGAGGTTTTTCCAGTCTGCTTTGTTTAGTAATTGAATCTTGTCGGAAACAAGGTGAGATGTTGAGATGATTGACAGCTGAGGGACAGAGTCATGACTGGTTCATGTATTCATGGGATTTCGATTCTGCAGCAACACGAAACCATCGCTGCGGCAGCTCGGCTCCGAGTCACATGAGAAGCACGCGGCGCCTGCGCTCACAGACGTCACGTGTGCACGACGAGCATCGTTGTATCTGCGCTTTAATCACAGCACAACTTTGCTGTGGTTTCGCTGACTCGACAGAAAACCCAGATTGCTGCTCCGCCCAAGCTAAATTTGAATTCAGCTGTGCACGGGGCCAATCGGTGTTTTTTTCTATTGACGTTGTGATAAAAAAAAAAAAAAAAAGCAGGAGGTTTTAACCCATATTTATTTTTCCACTGTACAACCTTCGGCCCCTGCTGTCAGCTTCATGAAGCGCAGAGCTGAGGCCGGGGTCGCGACCTGAGGAAGCAGCGTGCTGCAGCGCCATGGTTTGGTGAGTCGGAGGAGGAGGAGGAGGAGGAGGAGGAGGAGGAGGAGGAGTCTGAGGAGGAAGAGGAGGAGGAGGAGGAGGAGGAGGAAGGCTGGTGGCGGCCGCTGTGTGTTTGTCCCAGCTGACTGACTCGTTTCACATGGCCCTTACGTAACCAGCAGGGCTGCGGGGCCACAACACTGTCTCTGTCCATCACTGCCTCTTTAGTTACAGCTGACAAAGTTCCTGAGTGTCCGTCTCTATGCCCCCCCCCCTCCCCCCTCCCCCCCTCCCAACCCTGGTGCGCTTTTTTCCATTCTCCCCTCTCGTCCCTCCTTTTTTCCTCCTCCTCTCTTTCCCTGCTCCTCCCTGCTTGGGGAATGTGTTGCTCTCTCTCCTCTGACAGCAGAGAGAGGGAGAGAGAGAGAGAGAGAGAGAGAGAGAGAGAGAGAGAGAGTCCTGCCAGCATTTCCCTGCAGCTGGTCTGAGCTCATCTGTCCCTCCGATTTACTGACGTTCACTCATGTCTGCATATGACGTCTGCGGGTGTCTTTACAGTACGTTACAGTTGAAATGTAAAGCTAAAAAAAAAATTACGAAAAATGACACACCAATTCTGCTCTTGATTCAACTATTTAGCATTTTGTAGCAGGAGTCAAATGAGGAACTTAATATTATTCCCATTACTACGGCTTTAGTTCAGAGAAGGTATACAAAGATAAAAAGATAGAGATATATGAATAAATCCATTATACTTAAAGATGAACAACATGTCTACACTTCCTCAAATGATCCAAGAATAGCCAACATATTCCAGATCCAGTCTCTTAGAAATATGTCATCAATGATCATTAGTCCATCAGCTGTCAATCATAGCTCCTCATCTCTTTATCACATCATCAAATAATTCATTCAAATCAAACCTAGGTGAAACATTTAAGGCTCAATATGTCCAGTTAAGTGGTGTCTAGTCTTTACAGACTGAAACAACATGGAGGCTCCAACTTTACCCATGAAAACAAGAAAGTGTTGCATTAGTTTATATACTTGTTGCTGAGTAAGCATGTAAACAAAGCACTGTTTATTCCTTTTTGTGAGAGGCGCCGCATGGAGCCCTTACTACTCTTTAATCTTGTCTAATCTTTAATGTCATGTCACGCTAACTGACTGTATCCTGTGGTGTGACATCAGTTTCAGTCTCGGGTCATGTGACTCGTGGCAAAGAAAAAGTCACGCACGTCTCGGACGGTGTTGTGTTGTGATGTTTGTGTTCTTACTTTGGGTGTTGTTGTGTTCGACTCCTGAGTGGAAGCCTCTCTCAACTTCTGCTCCTCCACCAGTATGTCCCTCAGGTGTTCGGTCACCTGGATGGGGGGTGGGGTGGGGGGGGGGAGAGGGGGCGGAGTCAGATTTCACGTTCATTCTCGGGCCCTGAGTGAATGAATGGTGGGTTTATGGGCCCAGAACATGAGGCTCATACAAGAGGCTCCTCACATCAAACCAACCCATTTCAACACCACATCTGACCACCTGCTAATTATCTCTGTAACCTCATACGCCATCACTCAGCCTCCGACTTCTGAATCTGGCAATCGATGAAATAGAACAACTTCAAAGTTCACTCTTTAAAAAGTCCCCCGTCACAACTGCTGTGCTGTTTTCAACTGTGACGCCTGAGAACAGTCAAGGTCACGTCAGTCACTTTCTGCCGTGTCATGCTACGTCTCAGACAATCCCCCATTTGTTTTATGTTCAGTTTGTTTCATTATTCTAAACAAAGTTAAATAAGAATAATCATTACGGAAATTCAATATAAGTCAGTGAAAGCGAAATAATCTGCAATAAACAAAACAAAAACAAAAAAAACACACAGGAACCAGTTTTGAACCAGCAGCAGAAAAACTGTGCTGACACGCTTTCTAGCATTTCGTGTGATTTTTTAATTTTTAATTTTTTTAAACATCTAAACTCAAACAAAGAAGCATGTGTCAAATAAAGAGCCGCCATTGAGCAGGGCTCAAGGAAGTGCACTGTTGTTGCCCTGTGTGGGGAGAAAGCACATGTCCATGTGGCTTTGTGTAAACACGAATGTAACTCCGTGTGTGTGTGTGTGTATGTGTGTGTGTGTGTGTGTGTACCTTATTGATCCAGGTGGTGATTGCATCCTCAGTGTCATAAGGCAGCTCCTCGATGTGTCCATCACTGTGCGAGGGCTCAGCAGAGGAGTATCTGTTGATGCAGGACATGACTCGCTCCACGCTCACCATCTCCACCGTGTACGCCATCATCAGCGTGTCGATGAGCGCCAGGTGGGAACTCTGCAGACACACACACACACACACACACACAACATGCATCACTTAAAAAAACGCTAAAACATTTCTAAACACACTCTCACATCACATGATATTGGCTGTCAATCAGCCTTTATCATTCAAAGCTGCAGATAACTGCTAAACATTAAAGTCGGTCCATAAACAAGAGCATGTGGAAGTTGTTATTCCTCTGCCAACCTCCTCGGTCTGACGACATCAGCTCGATCCAGACTCATAAACAATCATGTGATCTTGAACTTTGATGATCAAATTCTCATCAGTTCATCGTTGAGTCCGAGACAACATTGTTTTAGGGTTTCTTTAAGGTCCAGGACGTGAGATTTATGTGAGCCTGCCTCCATTATGACGGCAGGAATAGAATATGAAAAGATAACGCTGATGCTGTGGTGTATAACCACCTGAGTGTAGTTTTTCCTAGAACCGACGTTGCCATTGGCTGTCTTAAGACACAGAGGGGAAAAATGAATAGTGAAGTATTCATATGCTATCTGGAGCAAAGTGAAGATGGGCAACTGTAAACCAGCTTAACCAGGCCTGTGAAGTCACTATGCACAAGATGATGATGATAATAATAATAATAATAATAATAATAATAATCTGACAAATGCTTTTCAACAGTCAGAGCTCAGCACCGACTGTTTGTCCTCCAACCTCTTTGAACTGAGGACAAGTCTCATCAAGTCCGTCCTGAGAGATTCCACGTCACCTTTCATTTCATACGATTCAATGTGTGTGGAGCCGCCATTACGGTGCATAATGACCTCCACTTGCATCACTTCACTGCATGTGAGAGGCTTTTCCAAACATCAGCACCCACACAAAGCGTGACCTTTCTCATCCCATTCCTGGCTGCACGGTCGGAGCAGCAGACCTCCCCTTCCCTTTCCTGTCACACGTCGACTCGAAAATATTTACGCTCTATGCGTGTGTGTGTGTGTGTGTGCACGTGCGCGCGCACCTCTGCATCTGCTTACCTAAGCATCTGTGTCTTTTTTCCAACCGGACTGAACAAACATTCAAAGTCAGGTGTTCCATGATTCAGGTGACTCAAACCAACTGACATCAACAAGAAGCGGTTTGTGAGTCTGTGTGTGTGTGTGTGTGTGTGTGTGTATGTGTGAGAGTGTGCACAGTGCGTAGTGTGTGTACAGGCCTCTATTCATAACCACACAGCCTCATGTAACAGCCAGTGTGACCAAGTGTTTCCCCACAAAACCAGCGAGTGATCCTGTGCTACAAGCCTGGATCAGGCCTGGTGCTCAGCGTCAGGCCAGTTCAAACAAACAGCGCCTACATGGAAACGACAGAGTCACATGATGTCACCAACCGCTCCATCGATCTGACCACAGCGCAAGAAAACAGCAATGTTGTGTGCGAAATGTAATTCCACCTTTTAAACTCAAACCCGTCCTCATGACCTGCACAGGACTGCAATTAACAACTAAAGAGTTGATCGGACACATGATTTCACTGATCTGGTGAGTTCAGTCCGAGATGGAGTCTTTGAGTTCTATTCATCCGTCCAACAAGTGAATCTGACAACTAAAAACAGATGCTGTATATTTTGGTGATTTGTAATCTCTTCTTTAACCAAAATGTTTTTCCAAACATTGAATTTCATCATTAGCAATGACCCTGTCTGTCTCGTCTCCATTTATGACATTTGATGCAGTAACGGCTGATAGTTAGCGGGTTATGATGATCAAATCTGTGTGTAACATGAATAAAACCTTCATACATTTGATCCACGTCAGTGAACATGATGTGCACCTGAGCCGTAAACTAGATCTGATGACGACTCCTCCCACAAGGCTTCACTGCACCTTCAAACTAAACCTTTACATGGCCATTGACACACTGTTCCTATTATAAATCACATAATGTTGGATGTTACACCTGCAGCGAGTCACGTGAGCAAACAAGCAGGAGTGTTTGCTCTGGTGCTGGAAACACGTGAGACTGATATTAAAGTGTCTAAGAAACGGCAACTTCAGGATATTGCAGGATATCTGGCATAGAAAGCATTCTCCTCCAGAGTCTGACAGACAGCTGGATGGACTGAGAGAGAGAGAGAGAGAGAGAGAGAGAGAGAGAAAGAGAGAGAGAGAGAGAGCAGCTTAGACTGAAGCTGGAGTTTCGAAAAAACCCACTGAGCCTTTTCTGTGGCTAAAGATTTTCTCAACACATTTGCATAAATCTCCTAAATCTTTAATTTTTCTCATAAGCTTGTGGAGGTGTGTGTGTGTATGTGTGTGTGTGTATGTGTGTGTGTGTGTGTGTGTGTGTGTGTGTGTGTGTGTTGGGCTGAGTGCCTTGATATCAAGGTGTAAAGTAATATTCTAAAGAAACAAGATTGTCGCGAGCATGTATCAGCGGTTAATCTAAATAAATACTTGGGCTAAAGACTAAAACTCTGGAAACATCTCATCCACCGCTCTGCTGACACTTCAGTGTCATCTCCATGTGCCGGAGCGTTGGAGACAGAGGCTGAATAGAGGAGGTGCAGCGATGGACAGAAAGAGGAGATTGGCGCCTCGTCTGGACTTTAAAAAGCAGGTCCCCATCTTTGAATAACACAAACGTCAACCTTCAACAGGATGGAGAGTGGGACGGATCTTAGATTCGCTGTGGCCACGTTCAGAGCGCACGTGTCTCGAAATGGAAGAAATGGAAGAAAACCGCTTATTCTTCATTTCACTGGAGAAAATCCACGAGCCTCAGCGGAGGTGTGAGGGCAGAGCGCTGAACAGGAACTGTCCTATTCACTGTTCTTGTTTTACTGTTTCTATTCTACTCATTATTCTTACATACCCCCAAAAAAATCATACAATCGATCCCCCAATCATCCCCAATGTCCAAATGCTGGTTGTTATCACCCTTAAATGACACCTTTATATCCAGGGGGGGGGGGGGGGGGGGGGGGGGGGGGGGGGGGGGCGTGTCCTCTCTTTGAGAACTGCCATTTCTCCATTTCTGAGATTTACAAACATCTCGTGCTGTGAGGAGAACGGGGGCTTTACATTCCTGCAGTCAAACAGACTTCACTGTACTTTTCATTATCTCACTGGTGCCTGAAGGCCCCGGCAACACAACACAGCCCCTTGTGTTGCTTTGCTGTTATTCTCAGTCTGAACACACACACACACACACACACACACACGCACACAGAGTCCCCCAGTGACAGGAAGACAAACATTGTTCTCATGCCTGCAGCCTGTGCAGGTTTGTCTGTGTCACTGTTGCATTATTGCACCATGTGACATTTCATTAAAAAGCCAACATACGTGTGTGTGTGTGTGTGTGTGTGTGTGTGTGTGTGTGTGTTGCCGAGTGACAGAAACAGGCAGACAGCCATTATGTGGAGCTGTTGCTTACATGTCTACAAACTGTTCTTATATATCCACTGGGGAGAGATGTTGACACTACAGCAAGGATTTAAACCCATGTGCCGTCTATTATCCCTTCACAGAGTGTGTGTGTGTGTGTGTGTGTGTGTGTGTGTGTGTGTGTGTGTGTGTGTGTGTGTGTGTGTGTGTGTGTGTGTGTGTGTGTGTGTGTGTGTGAAGAAGCCACTCCGGTGACAGACACACCTTATAAGGTTGTAGAAATGGCAGACACTGGTCATAAAGAGTTGTAAAGGCCTGTGGTACAATAAAGGGACATCAGTATTTGTTCTCAGGTATATGACTACAAATGTGTGTGTGTGTGTGTGTGTGCGTACATGTGTGTGTGTGCCCACCCTTGATCAAAGCAGGCATCCCTGCAGCTGGGCAAACAGACAAATCAAAGTAGTGTCTCTCTCCACACACACACACACATACACACACACACATACGAACACACACCATTGCAAATGCATGTGATTAAACAGATGTAGGTCATTTCATAAGTGTGTGTGAACCTGTGACAGAGGGTGTGTGTGTGTGTGTGTGTGTGTGTGTGTGTGTGTGTGCGCGTGTGTGTGTGTGTGTGCGTGAGGGAGGTTCAAGGGTGTGTGAGTGTGTGAGAGCGGGTGTGTGTGTGTGTGTGTGTGTGTGTGTGTGTGTGTGCGCGTGTGTGTGTGTGTGTGCGTGAGGGAGGTTCACGCCCCTCTGCAGACAAACTCAGTCACGACACAGGTTCTCCTGTCGTGCAGAGCATGAATGGTAAATCAGAAAAGTCAAAGGAGAGGAGACACATGCACAGACATGCACACAGATGCACAACACACACACACACACACACAGATAAAGTGAGCTTGTAGACTGCAGGACAGCTGATCTGAGGAGGTCTTGTGTGTGTTTGAAGAAGAGGTTAAATGAGGGGTGTGGCAGGATTTGGAGGGAGGGTGGGGGTGGGAGTGGGAGGAGGAGGGGGGGTCATTCATGCACCAAACGTGCCTTGACTCACTTCGAGACCCCACCCCTGCATACTGCTGCAGTGGTGCACATCATGTCCTCTCCTCTCCCTTCCTCTCCCTTCCTCTCCTCTCCTTTCTTTTCCTCTCCCTTCCTCTCCTCTCCTTTCTTTTCCTCTCCTCTCCTCTCCTTTCTTTTCCTCTCCTCTCCTCTCCTTTCTTTTCCTCTCCTCTCCTCTCCTTTCTTTTCCTCTCCTCTCCTCTCCTCTCCTTTCTTTTCCTCTCCTCTCGTCTCGTCTCCCCTCCCTCCCCCCTCCCACTCCCCTCTTTCCAGATGGCCACATTAACACTGGGCCTTTTCCACTCGTTCTCTGGCACACACATGTCATCTCGCACGCCCGCCAACTAGGCAGTAACTTACCCTTCCTCTCCCACTCTACTATATCTTTCCCTCCCCCCCGTGCACCATCTCCTCCCCATTTTTTTTCCATTCCTCCTCTTGTCGATTACCACACTCGTCCTCTCCTTTCTTCTTTTGCTCCACTTTCCTGCAAACTCTTTCTTCCCCCTTTTCCCTTTTCCCTTCTCCCCTCTCTCTCTCTCTCTCTCCCTCTCTCTCCAGAGGGCCTCACTCCTCCCCCCTCTTCCTCTTTCCTGACATGAGTTATCCCTCCATTGCACACAATTTGGAAAACCATTAGGTCATCGTTTTCTCAACAGATATACCATAGCATGAGCCATAATGAAAAGCTTGGACAAGAGCGTGACTGAAATTATCCTGCTGAGTCCACAAATACCCACAAACTTACAGATTTACAGACACACACACACACACACACACACACATGCACACACAATCCTCTACTTTGCAGGACCATTGTCAAGTATTCAGAGGGATATACACACACACACACACACACACACACACACACACACCACATTTGCATTACGCTGAAGAAACGTACTGTAATTCATTGTGTTAGTCTGACTATAATCTGACTTTTGAAATACATGTAGGCATGTCAAAGTTGGATTAACACCCAAATGCAATAATGCAACGGGGACTTTAATGACTTACGAGTTAACGGTCAATCCGAGCCTTTGCACATGTGCGCGTGAGAGGGGGCAGATCTATTGTAGCAGAGTTGGACATATCGAGGAGAGTAAATCTATTCCCCTTCATGTCTGTGCACTGGGACGAGGGCAGAGTCTATATGAAATGACATTGTTGAATTGTGACTGCAGCTCCACTTAACTGCGCAAACAAACATGGTGGGTGTCACACTAAGGATGGGCAGATTGCCAATTATCTTGCCTGAATGTTACACAATCGAAGGTCATTAGTGTCAAGGAGCAATTGGGTCATGGGCTCGTTTTGTGGCTACGCAATCTTGAACACACACACACACACACACACACACACACACACACACACTCAGTGTGTGAGGTGTGATAGGACACGGCGTCGTTAAGGGCTCGACCTCCCCTCCTGCCCATCACTCCCACCTCTGTGACATCCTCGATCAATGGGCCCCGTCGTGAGCAACAGTGCACATTAAAATGTCCTTGGCCCGGCGGCTTTGAGTGATTCCACACAGCTGCAGAGAGCGAGCAGAGGGTGGACCAGACCCCGGCTAAGAGACGACGACATGTGGGCACTGGTGGGTTTGATGCACTGAGCTTAAGCCTCAGTTAAATATTCCAGCGATAACGAGGTTCCGGTTAATCCTATAAGACGGAGTTTGGAGGAGGAAATGCGAAAATGGAGAGAGACAGAAAATCGGGGTGGAGGACGGAGAGAGAGAGAAACCGTGTTGAATGTTAAGGAACGAAAAGGGTGAAAGGAGAGGGAGAGAGAGAGAGGGAGAGAGAGGGAGAGCGAGAGAGAGAGAGAGAGGGAGGGCAGGAGAGGGAGGGGGTATGTGTGCACTGCAATGCAGACACCTTTCGGCGTCAGCGGAAGTGTCAGGCTCCCACCATGTGTGTGTGTGTGTGTGTGTGTGTGTGTGTGTGTGTGTGCTTCCCCGAGCATCTGCAGCAAACTCTCTCTGCACTCATGAATGATTGAAATATACACAAATAGCGATGGTCTATTTCTGGATTCTTGATAGCAAATGAATCAATATCTGTGATGTTTTTAAGTAAAATAAAACCTCCTCAAGCCTCTTGATGATGAGGAACTGCAGCTGGTGCATGTTAACCATAAAGTCCATTGTGTGAGATTTTGTTGAAGTTTTGTCTTTCAGCACAAATGGGAAATAAAAGAATGAAACAGATGTTTTATGAGTGATTAATCACCTAAATGTACCAATTGGTATTTTCATTAATCGTGAATGAAGAAATACAATTAAAGGAAGCGCACTCGCGACATTCCACACTTAATCCTTGACATCCTGCTCACTAAATGTCAAATGATCCATCTTCAATTAGCCTCATAAACAAGGCCCGGGACCCCCACTGACACTGACTCTCTCCCCGCCCCCACAGACACTATGCGTTACATTAACGCACAATCATTTTTTATTTTTCAAATCTTTATATTTTATATTTATATTAAGGCTGCTGCTACATTTTGCACTATTCACTTTTTAACTTTTCCTTACTTTTTTAGCTTGTTTTCATCTTTTTTTTGAATACGTTTTACTTCTCACTCCTATTAGCATTAGTATATGTTAAATGTTTGCACCAATTCACCACAGCAAATTGCTGGCATGTGAAAACAGCTTGGCGAATAAAGAGATTCTGATTCTGAAAACAGAGACGTCTCTCCTGGCACACGAGCGGCGAGTTCCTCAGTGGGGCGGGAGAGAGTGGGCTGGACTCCAGCAGGAGCCGACACCTCCACTACAAACTCACAGCGCTGATTTCCACTTTTCAAAAACACCCCCTTTGCTTTTCCTTTGCAGGAGTGTGATCATTTTAAAGATAGCTAAGACATTAGCATGTCCTTGGTTGACCAGGTTCAAATTGAACGTATGGACTTGCTGCATTGATGTGAACCGTACCGTCCATCATCTGTACGAAGTGAAGCATGATGGGACCGTCCGTGTGATTGTTATAAATAAAGGTTTTCGCTGACTCGTCTATTCCTGCAGATTTCGTCCGGTGACGGACATGAAGAAGGAGGACGGTGTGGATTAGGATCTTTTTTTTTTTTCTTTTTCTTTTTTCTTTTTTTGGACTTCATCCTCCTCTCCTCGATGTGGGCTCTGAAGGACGTCTTCCTCTTCTGTGGTCTGAAATGAAATGATGGCAGCACGTTGGAGTGATTCACTACAGGACAATGAAGAGAGCAAACAACAACACAAAGCCGTAACTCCGTCTCGCGAGGTAAGACCCCGAGCACAGACCTGTTTCAGGTCTCTCACAGGTTCGCGCAAACGTTCCATGATCCATGAAAGAAGTAGAAGAGAATGAGTTACGCTTGCTCTCGTCGCGCGCCCACGGAGTTCAGCCGTTTGGGTGATGGCGCAGAAGGTTTGAGGCTGAGAACTTCAGCAGTTCGTCTCGTCTGTTTCGCTCAGTATTTGTCTGAGGTCCACGCCGAGATGGATGGCGGCAACACGAGGGTTTGAAACTGCTGGAGATTCCGATGTGAGGGGCAGTGATGGACTGGGAGTTGACCCCTTGTCCACACAGGCCGCACCTGTAAACCCTTCAGGCGCTGGATTAAAGGGTCATTCATGTCTGTTTTCAGCGTGACAAGAGGGGCAGGACGTTAACTGCCCCTGCCAACATCCTTTTTACTTTGTTAGTGATGCCGATACGTATCCGCTAACACGGACAGAAAAGGTGTCTGCCCGACTTGAAAAGTCTCTCGGTTACACCGCCCCCTCTTGGTTTTTTGGTAACAGTGCTCCCACGCTTTCAGAAGTTGATCTAAAGTTCAACTTACCCCCCTCCCCCCACCCCCCCCAAAAAGTTAGAATTTAGCACTTAGCAATCACCTCTTGTGCACTGACGACATATTATGTGCATTCCTCCCCATCTATTCCGGACACAGTGGGAGCTTTGTGCCTCCCTCCCCTGCTCTGTCGTGTGGATCCGCTCCGTAGAACCGTCACCTGTGCAGATGGGAAGCCTCCGCCGCTCCCGTCCGTCCGTTTAGCAGCTGTAACTTCATCAGCGACCGGTTCAGAGAAGGTGTCCCTTGCGTTTTTAAAAGAGACTCGTGACAGAGAGAGAGAGAGAGAGAGGGAGAGAGAGAGAGAGAGGGGGGGCGGTGGGGCGTGGAGGGGGGGGCGGGGGGAAACGGGGGTTGAGTGTGAGCTAAGTGTTCCAGCTCACTGCCAGTGTTCGGGGTGATAGGGTTCATTTTCCCCCCCCACTCTCTGACAAACTGTTAAAGTTGCACAAAGAGAGGCAGTGTTAAACTTAGCCAGGTCTGCACGCCAAACACTGATAAATGGCACATTGTGGAGCTCATCCTTTCCCTCTTGGTGGCTTCAGCTGTTACATCATCCTCCTCCTCCTCCTCCTCCTCCGCGTCAGAGGGTCCAGGTCATACCAGCGCCGCAGCGGTGGCGTGTTTTGGATTAATCCATCATCAGAAAATGGCAACAGTGCCGTCGTCCGCGCTGCGTAATCCTCTTACTGTGTCAGAACTAGCGACGGATGGACGACATAAATCTTTGGGAGCGGAACGGAACGGGGCGGGGCCGCGCGCGCGCGCTCGCTCGCTCGCGGCGCCGGGGTTTACGGTTGCGGCCGGGCGTCTGCAGGTGTCGTGAAATGGTAATTAGACGCCAACGTTTGTCAGAGCTGGCGGGCGGAATGTTTGCGGCCGCCGTTCCCGCCACATGAAGGAGCGCTAGGGAGCGTCGTGAAAACGTTTGTTGGTCGTAACACCTCTCCTCATGGAATCGAGAGAGAGAGAGAGAGAGAGAGGGAGGGACGGTTGTTTGTGCTAGAGCTAGCTAGCTAGCTACAGACGCTACAAGCACTCGGAACCATAGATTAGGAAAATCATATGCATCGCACTAACGTCAATATCACATGATATCGCACGTTTCTTCCCGGGTCATACCTCCTTTTCTTACTTTGGTGACATGTTCACTCAGTGGCTTTAAAGGTGCAGTGTGTGCGATTTCGGGTGATTTTTGTCACCTCTAAAAATGCTACAAAACAATGACATACTGACATTTTCATGAATTGATTAAGTTTGCCCATTACCTTGAAATGAGCCCATGAATTTACATGGAGGCCGCCATGTTTTCACAGCAGTGAAAGTGGACTTATGAAATACTTCTCGTGTTTTAATGTCAACTGCAGTCGACCACAGGTTCTCCTGCACGTTGGTTGGTTGGATGGGGGTGAGGTGATGGATACAACATGCCACTTCACCTCTAGATGTCACCAAATCGTACTCACTGCACCTTTTAAGGAGAATTGTTTTGGGTAAAGTCAACAGAATAAAAAAAAAGAATAATAAAAAAAAAAGAAGCTGCAGGAGAGTGACTCACCTGTGAGTCAGTGCCGATATTTACCCCGAGACCTTCACAACCCCGAGGCTCGACAGCGCCGCCATGTTTGCAGGTGTTCGTACCCACCTGATGCCTCCCGCCGCACTAACCCGCCAGCTTTTCAAGCTTCACTGCTCATCAGAGTTCAGACCCCTGGCGGGATTAGGCTCCGCCTCCTCTTACAACCCCGCCCCCCCTCCCACTTCCTCCTCCTCCACCTCCTCCCCCAACTACATCATCCCGGCTTCGCTAATGAGGGACAGTGTGGTGCTCTCAAATATAGCCCCCCCCCCCCCCCGCCCTCCTCAACCACCACCGCTCCCCAGACACATGCTGCCACTGTCAAAGCGACGTTAGCAACGCGGGGGTAATTTAGGCCCAGCTGCCCCAGTCGTTAGGAGAGAAACACCCCACGTGTGCAACGTCTGCCTCCCTCTCTTGGCCTCATTCACACTGTGTGACACCACAGCCGGGCAGTTACACCTTCACCTCCACTCTTATCACAGACTCTCTCTGACTTAGAGCACAGGCAGCAGCAAGGGATTGTTCTCTGTGTTAAATCCCTGCACAGTCTTCGGTGATGTCATCATACTCTATATCTATATATAGCGCTGTCTCTATGGAAATGGGCCATTTTTGGGTTTGATATCTGGCTGATTTAATGATTTATCATATTGACTTTACTGAGCATTTTCATTGTCTTTATGAAAGTCACAGTTTTTCAAAGTTTTAAAAAAAATATAGAGTTCATTTAATACGTCATGGGAACGTATTTTCTTCTACTTTCAACTGCATTAAAGATGATTAACAGCAAGTGGGTTGTTGTTTTGAATGTTATGAGCCAAAATATGCCCCAAAAATAGGTATTTTATCGTGAAACCAAAGATATTATCCTGTTTTTTTTGCTGTTGTTGAATTTAAAAGCAGAAATGTGATATCCTCAACAATTCTAATTGCCTCTAATCAATAATGGAAACAATTCTTATTCTTAGTTCTTCATGTTTGTGAGTTTATGTATTCAATTTTCTCTCAAATCCATTTTTGGCTCAACATCAAATGAAAATATGTTGCCAAACCACACAGGAAGGAAAGAGCTCACTCTCGCCAGTAGATATTGATCACCACCATCATTCATGGTCGGGGGGGGGGGGGGGGGGGGTGGGGACCAATGGCTGTCAGTGATGCTCTCAGCTTTGCTCTAAATATAGCCCCGCCCCCGCTCTATAACCGCCCCCCCCCCACTCCACCCACCAAGCACCATGCTTGTCTTTCAGCCGTCCTCTATTCGCACGTGTTTTTAGTGGTGCTATATTTAACCCATGGAAAGATGAATGCTGTGTGTGTGTGTGTGTGTGTGTGTGTGTGTGTGTGTGAGAGAGAGAGAGCGAGGGGGAAAAAAGGGATCAGTGTACTGGAATGGTTTGCTCCTGAAATCCCCGGATGATGTGTGAACGTTGGTCAGGACATTATCATTACAGCGGTGGCGCTGTGCGACAGCGGTCAGCTCCAGCCATGTTCCAGCTTTTTCCACTGACATTCAGCGTCTAAAATAAAATATCGCACCACCCAGCTCTAATTAAGCTGACGATGATGTCATTTCCCTCAAGTGTGGTGCTCCGCCATGGAAATGTATCAGCGTCTATGATCGTTCATCAGTCGCTGCAGCGACAACACCATTTCACATTTGCATACATTTGCAAATCAAATGGGGCAGGCCCCGCCTCTTTTTTATACTCGGCAAACAAAACAAAACACTGACTGACCTAGACATGAACTGACTTGTGTTATGGCACAAACACTCATGGGGGAGAGAGAGAGAGAGGGAGAGAGAGAGGGAGAGAGAGAGAGAGGGAGAGAGAGTGTGTCGATATCCAGAAGTGGTATCTCTGTCTCTCCGGAGGGTTTCCCCTCTTTGGAAACACCAGACTGGCCTCATATGATATCTTGCATTGTTTTGTCACTTTTAAAGGTGCAGTGTGTAAGATTTGGTGACCTCTAGAGGTGAAGTTTGCGTGTTGTATCCATCACCTCACCCTCCACCATAGAGTATGGATGGATGGATGGATGATGAGTGGATGGATGATTGATGGATGGATGGATGCACAGAGTGAGGGGAGGAAGGGAGGGAGGGAGGGGGGGCAGGAAGAGGTTAAACATTTGGGGGGGGGGGGCCCGGGGGCGGGGCGGGGGGACTCTTCTTTTCCGTCTCCCATCTTTTTTTTTTTGTCTGCTGCTCTTCTGCCAATTGGCTCAGTGTCACAGCCTCTTCTGCCTGGATGCACCCTGCCCCCTGCCCCCCTGCCCCCCCTCCCATCGCACAAAGCCGGGGGGGGGGGGCAGGAAGAAGAAGCTGGTGAGAGAAGCGGCGGCGGCGGCGGTTTGAGGAGGGGGGTTGCAGACGCAGGCAGACAGGCAGAACAGGACCAGTCTGATGCTCAGTGAGGCCAAGACACTATCTATTACACATGCCCAAGGCATCTCTGTCAACACTTACTCCCTATCTCTGCTCTATCTCCAGCTCCGAGACATGACATTCACGAGTCAGGGGCCAAGTGTGTGTGTGTGTGTGTGTGTGTGTGTGTGCGTGTGAGTGAAGCCCATGGACCCTACACAGACGCCCCTAAGCCATGTATACCTACGTGCACCCCCTCAAACTACTCCAGACCACGAGGTTGCGATTGGTCTGCTTGTCAGCATCATGTTCCCGCAGACAGTCCTGTGTCTGTCCGCCATTTTGAAATCGAGCCGAATCTTGGGCGTTTGGACTGGAGTGGAGGCCAGACCATAGGCGGCCCGTGACATCACCCATAGGTCTCTGCAAAGTGTTTGCGAAGCTCATCGTGGGCGAGGCACTCGGCGGCCATCTTGCTGATGCCCAACTCCTCCTACTTCCTGGTTCATAGAAAAAACGGCGGACGTGTGTGTCCGTGTATGTTTGAGAGGTGCAGAAATAGCTCGGCGTGTCTTGACCATTCACACTCGTCTTCCATCCCATCATACTTTACACCCCGCAGGCTCCAGACGCCACATATTATGTCATGTGCCGTGGACTGGCTGCGAGATAATGAACGCTACATATCGACGGCAGCCATGTGAAGGTTCCACTCGTCTTTCAGATGACGAAGCAGGCGGCCATGAGGGAGCATTCGTCATATGACTGGAGTGTGAAACGGCATTTGACCACATTTGCGGGAGCAGCGTTTGTTCCTGAGCGCTGATCGTTGTGTAACCGGGTGTTATCGGGACATATCTCGACCCGCCGCGTTAGCCTGGGTTTCTGTGGTCCCGGCAGGAAACCGCATTGTTTCCTGTCGGCATCAGGCAAGGAAACGAACGCGGCAGCGCTGACGGACGGAGTGAACGAACGAGGGCGCGCCGACGAAAGAGCGATTTCACGAGAGACGCCCGCGAGCGATTGTTGTGAAGGCACCGGTCGTCGGCGCGAGTGATGTCAGCGCTGGTCGCGTCTGACAGTAAATATAATCTCCCCAAATTGACCACGACCGCCTAATTGTGGCCTTGCAGTTGTCACGGAGGGGAACCGCAGGGCGTGTGTCATTTAAGGAAACACCCACTTGCTGTCAGTTCAAATGGAAAAAGTCATTTAAGCAGTGAAACGCGACTTAACGCAGATTTGAGAAGGATGAGTTTTGGATTCTGTTGTAGAGTCGAAAAGCACATCGCCACAGAAGAGTTTAAAGCATTGTATCGTCTTCTCCTTTTCAATTAAAAAAATGCCCATTTTTGTCGATTTCATACACAATCATCCAAGATGGAGTTTATTTACAGAATATTTAAAGGTCTAGTGCAAGAAATGGGTGACATTTGCGAACTCTGTTGGCCGAAATCTTATATAAAGCACGTATTGACAGTAGTTTCTCACGTTACAGACAGTACGGAGGCTGTATGTAGATAATGGGGCAACACTAGACGGCTGTGAGAGTTAGAGGGAGCAATCAGAGGAGAGCGCCAGTGAGCAGTCACCTCCCCGACTGGTCTTTTGACAGTGTTGTGGGGCCTCGGGTCGTCGTGTCTGGTCACTGTGGGACTCGGATGACCTTTCTGACCAGACTGTGAACATAGCCTCCTGACCTGAGGCACAGACTTGTGCCTGGACGATCATTCAAGTTGTCTCTACTCTTGTTTTTGTGATAAATGGAGCCCCTTGCTGCACCCGTGTGGCACCCAGAGTCGTCATGTTGCGTATATTTGAGGTTATCATTAAATATTTACGAATATCTTACACCCCTCCTCAGGCTAATCCTCCCTTTCTAATTGGTTGTGGCATTCCTCGTACAGGCAGCCCACTGATGAAGCCGCCTTACAGCCAGCGTCGCAATCACAACCATCTGGACATCGAGCAGCATCAAAGGGTGGGAAGGAACATAAACAATCCCAGACAACAATTTACTGGTATCCAGTAGTTGGCTAATTCCCTCTTCGTGCATTTCCGGCGTGTACAAGTTTGATTTCTCGGACGTCCGATCGCGACAGGAAGTCTTAAATTGGGTCGTTGGTTTAGTTGAAGATAGCCGACTTCCGACAGAGTGTTGTTGGTGGGGGCTGCGGCGCTCCAGCAAACTGATGATTCCTTTCGCAGGATATCGACAGGAGTTGCGCCGCGCCGAGTTTTGTCTCATCAGCAATTGGTCAGGTGCGGAGCTGCCTCGGTCCTTGCCTCTCGTTTTACCGCAGGACGCTGTAGAGCCGTCCAAGTCCCCGGAGGTGCTGCCTTAACTTTAACATGACGCAGCAGAGGAAGGTGCGCAGCGCCGGGACACTCTCCTCGCTGCCGTGCACTGCGTCGTTAGAGATGAGGAAGGAGGACTTCGCTGCGGCCGGATGCGTGTTGAGTTGAGCGCGAGCGTTCAGCGCCGCGGCGCTCAGGCTGCCTCTGCCTGGTACTGCTGCAGAGACGAGCACGGGGAGGCACAGACCGCTGCCGGGGTGAGACACCAGCGCAAGAGGAGTGAGACGGCATGAATGAAAGAGAGGGACGAAGCTGCAGAAGCTGACGACGATCAAGGCACAATCTGCTTCACCGTCCCCTCCCCTTCTGCTGGCCAGAGAGAGTTTTGGTGACACTGCTCCTGCACATCGATACCCCACATCGGACCCTCCTGCAGGGGGACTCCGGACAGCTGCGTTTTTAAGTCTATGCATGAGACAATCAAGCAGCATAGACCATTAACATATCGCTAATGAGGCGCGTCCGGGGCGACGGCTGACTGGATGCCTGCTGGGCTCGCAGACGGGTGCAGGGGTGCACCCCTCTGCTGATGATCCCCTCTGGACCCCGACCCTCTCCGTCAAGGTATACGAGAATGAGCGTGGGTAGCAGCGGGGTGTAGCGCACACAGCCGAGGGTGGAGCTCCCAAGTTTGACGGAAGATGGCTCACCTGAAAGTTCTCGACTGCATGCTGAACAACAACTGGAGCCTGATCTGCGATGTCTACTGTGCGTGGAACGGTCAGGTCAGTGGAGCCATCAATTTCCCCGCCATGTTTTTCCTTTGTTTACGTATGAGCTCCTTGCAGCGGATCGTCCTTTGCCGTTTTGTGATCTCGCCTTCGATCTCTGTCCCCCGTTGCTCCCTGCATGGCGTTCTCCCGGAGAGGCATCCCCGACACGCCGAGTATTAATAGTCGGCATTCATCCAGTGGCGCATCGCGGAAATGGATACTGTGGAGCGCCTGGCATGCTGACCTCTGGGTGTGCCTGCTCTTGCAGCGCAGAGTTCAAGGTGCAGCTTTGGGTGGCTCGGTTCTACACTTGTAGGAAACCAGTTGGATTTGAATTTGAACCCGGGAGTTTTTCAACCTGATAGACACAACTCCTCTTTGTCGCTGCGTCCGTCAGTGATGCGTCAAGGTTAATGTCAGGAATGAGAAAAGGAAGAACATCGGCGTCAAGCTCAGTAACACAAGTAATGTCCTCGTCGCCTTGAAGTTCACGTCGTCTCACCGTATATTAAGATGGACGTAGCGTCCATGAGGTCACCCGAAGGTTTCTGCAGAGTGCTTACGAGGCTCGTAGTGGGCGCTTCTCTCCTCGGCCATCTTGCCTATGCCCAAACTCTTCTTACTTCCTGGTTCGTTCCGAAACGGGCAAGGAGGCGGGGCACAGGTAGAGCTAGGGGCGGGGCCCGTGGTGCTGTCACAGCATTCAGAGATTTAAAGAGTTTGTCTTGGACTCATTCTATTGGCTGCAGTACAAACTCTCTCTCTCTCTCTCTCTCTCTCTCTCTCTCTCTCTCTCTCTCTCTCTCTCTCTCTCTCTCTCTCTCTCTCTCTCTCTCTCTCTCTCTCTCTCTTAACGAGATATTACTGGTGCAGACATGTATCCATGTCCTGTTCAGCTCAGTTTTCATTGGATCAAAGGCTGCTTGGTTAGAAACAGTGGAAAATGAGCACTTGTAATGGGATGACATGTTAAGTACAAGGGTGCAAAGGTCAAATCCTTCCCACATTGACGTCTGAATCCGTTCCCTCCATCATACAGTGCTCTTTGTGGCGCCATCTTATATGTATCCATTGTCTCCCCGAACACACAGAAGTCAACTTGGCACCCTCGCTAACACTTCATATCTCCGACATGCCTTTGCGGCTCCTTCACTGGACACTCGCAACAGTCGCTTCATTGTCTCTCGCACCCCCCCCCCCCTTTTTTCATTTGGCCATGGAATGTCTGATGTGCGGAGTAAAGAAGTCTCGCCGTGTCCAGCAATGCGGCAGGCAGAGGCGCTGCTCTCTGGCCTGCCCCTCTTTCCCGTAATTTAATTTTAGCAGCGCTGAAAATTGTTGGCGTCCCCAGCCGAACTGATGGGCCTCTGTGTTTCAGAGTGGCCTCGGCTGTTCCTGGACGCTCAGAACGGCCTTTGTGCTCCGGTGGCGTGGCACTGAGGCCTCATGAAATATTCACTGGCCAACACCTGGTATGAGACCGAGGGAGAGGAGCCAGGGAATCGACATGACTGCCATCAATAAGTACGAGGCCACGGCTCCATTAATATGTCGGCCTTCCCGTGTCTGGTGGTTCGTTTGTTTGTTTATTTGTTTGATAATCACGTACAACACAGATTGTCAGATTTGAAGATGAAAGATATTTCCTGACATCAACCACTGAGGGATGTCGGCACGATGCAGTGTAGAGTTTCACATTTGAAGAAGGCAGCCAGAGAGTATTAGTGTTTGTATTAGTGTCATAAGAATGAGACTATCTTTTCCGTTCTCTGGATTATATCAATAAAATAATCCAGATTAAAGTGCATGATCGAAACATTCTAACTGGATTATGTTTTCAAATGTCCCTCTCTTGGATTCATCGTCCTCTCAGTTAATTTCAAAATGATGTTTCCTTTGATGTTTTTAATGGGAAGACGTTTCAAAGAAGCCGTGGCAGATGATGTTCTGGATGACTGAAACAATCATAGCTGGCATCAACCTCGCCTTGTTTGTCTGATATAACTTTGCTCTGAAGGGTCATTTTAACATGACACTTTGGGGGGTGGGAGGGGTGGTGTGGGGGGGGGGTGGGGGGGGGGGGGGGGGGTCGTCAAAATGGAGTGTCAGAGGGCGCACTGTCACAACCCCTTCCTGTCAAAAACCTCAAAGTGCAAACTGGAATTAATAATTCATACATGAGGAAACCAATTATATCAAGGCCTTGCTCGCATCTGGGTGTGTGTGTGTGTGTGTGTGGGGGGGGGGGCCCTGGGGACTCTAATTGGCCCACCTGCTCTCTGTCTCAGGGAGGGGTTAACTGAGGTGGCGGGATGGACGTAGCGGTGGTGGTGTCTATCGTCGGTCTTTGTCTGAATACCCCTGGGCCTGTGTGTTTAATGTGGGCGTGGCCTCCTCGCTGGTGCACTGGGAGGCACCACCACTGAAGTCCCTGTAGTGACGGACCACACCCTGCTCGGCAGGAAACGCCTCACGTGTGCGGTTCAAAGCTTTGTCGGACAATGAGATTCATTTTTGTAGACAAAGAATTGGAAACTACGTGAAATTGATTCATATATTTCTCAAATAAGAGTTGATTTGCTGATCATCTTACATTTTTAAAAGCAGAAGTGTAACATATCTATATTTCCAACTATTTCTTATTTCAGTGCACCCATGTTGCAGTGGTATTGCAGTTATCGGGCTTCAGTTATGCCCATGGAACCAACAATGAAAAATGCTGACACTGAAATGCAGAAGACTTAAGCAGAAATGCACAAGACCTGATTTTAAAGCTATAATGTCAATTAAAATAAATAGATTTGCGTATTTTAGCCTAATTATCTTCAGCTCTGCTGATTGGCTTTACAAAACCATGCGAGCTAGATCAAGAAACCACCTCTGGGCTTTCAAACACCCTCTGATCTGCTTCAACCCTCCTTCGTCTAGTCTCTTTCTGTCGGTCCCCCTTTCTCTTCTCTCCCCTTCTCCTTTGTGGGGAGGAATTCCAGGCTGTTGGCCCGCACAATTGCCCCCGCCCCCCCCCGCCGCCCACCCCCGTCCCCCCACATTATCATATGAAAGCAGCCGAGGGGCAGCAACTGAGGCGGGAAAAAGGGAGGGAGTCGTAAAACTTCCCCAAATCAGTCCCGGGCAGAGCCTCGGTCCTTCAATCAGCCTCATGCGAGCACATGTGCCCATGTGGTACCCGATTCCCCCGGGGAGGCGCAGGGTGATTCGGGCTCTGTTCATTCTGTTTCATCCCTCCGGTTCTATTCACAGACTCGGGTCTGTGCGGAACTGTTGCGCCTGACAATTTAAAACCCCCTGGGTGGAAATTGACACGCTTATCTTGTCATTCATAGCTTGTTTTCGAGTCAGGATGTCCGGGGCCTGATGGTGTTATCACTCGCCCTCTCAGGTGGAAAATCGATCAATCCGAGGGATTCGCTTCACTGTCTGGGGAAGTGAATGCAGCTCCAGTCTGAAGCCTTATATTCATTTGGCCAAATGAGGTGGTGAAATCCGGAAGTGTTGCACGCACACTTGAATGTTGAACTGTCAGCAAGATTTAAACCTAAAAACAAAACAAAAATCATAAAAAAAAACCTGAATGTATAACTTCATATGGCTGCTTTTAGATATGCAAAAGCAAAGAAAAAAATATTTTCTCCATAAACAATATTAAATAATATAAAAATATTAACTTGGAATTGTGGCAAAACATGAGAGCTTTTGGTGGTAGGGTCCTACACCGGTGTCCATGCACTGTAAACAATTGTAAAGACATAAATGACACCTTACATCTTAAAGGTGTGAAAAGCCTCCTGTTTTATTACGGGTTTCAAAACGAGCCTGGCGGAAAAAAATGGCGACTGACTTTAATGCGTCTTGGATAATGTGCACATGCCCCGGTGAGTTGAGACCGAGTGAGGCAGTCGAACCTGATGTAAGTGAGGCCTCCCACTGAGACAGGTTAATGTTTACACTCAGAGGGCAGTACTTAAGCTCCGTGACCCTCTGTGATACTTGAACCTCTGACTTGCGCCTCCAAAGCATTTTGACAGGATCTGGTTACAAGCGGCGCTCGGCGCTTATTAGACGCACTCGTGTTTTTTTTTTGGGTCCACTTCATTTATGCTGTTCGATGATTCATCGGGGCTGACGAGGCAACGCCTGAAAAGGTGTGACGACCGCGTGAACGTGTTCGTTAAAGAAGACGGTTTTCAGCAGAGCAGCAAAAATAACAATATTATAGAAATAACGATTTGAATATCCTATGATAATTTGAGCAGATTACACCAAGCAGCTTTGACCAATCACCATTTGAAAACCAGACAAACTGGAGAAAATCCGGCCTTCGGTTATTTTTCGCTGTGTCATTCTTTCTGAACGCAGCCTCAGACCGCGTCCACTCTGTTTACACGTTTGCCTGTGGCCCTAAATTTGAGCCGATCCATTGTCCTCGGCAGTCCAGCTGATTCTTGTATAGTGGAAAAGCAACGTGAACAGAATGCTGATTCACCTCACACTGCCACAGTAGCCCCTCCCCCCCCCCCGCCCCCCCCCCCCCG